>CM062220.1:5839078-6040369 GCA_031216235.1 Syzygium jambos
ATGCCATAACCAACGCTTACGTGCAATCGCACTCAATTTGTAATAAATTAATGTCAATCTCTTTAAACTCACTCCACTTCCAATCTTTTGTGCGCTTTAAATTTTGTCGTGCGACCACTAAAGTGACCCCACATCGACGGAGAAGTATTTTATGTGCCAGTTGCAAGACCGATATGACGTGATCAACCGATTACTTTACTTGATTGATGCACTTGTCATCTTATGCAGCAGCGCTTAATTTTTGAGATCGCCTGTGTTCGATTAGCTTGTTGTATTAGTGACCATCGCATGGAATATCTTTTCACCCGGCAATTCCCCATGCTCGTTCAAAGTTTGTCGGATCAATCCGCACATGGGCGGGCGAGACCAGGAGTGAGCATGATCCGAGCGGGCAATTCTCGACATAGAACCGGAAACTGCCCACTAAGGACCGGTTCCGAGAAATTAGAATCGGGAACCACTTGGGAGTCTGACCGCCGGTGTGGTGCGATTCCCGGGTAGGTCCATAGAACCGGTTTCACCAAGTTTCACGCAAATGGAGGTGATCGAGAGTGAAAGAGGGAGGCAATGAACGGCTAAAGGTGTGGCCATGAGTTGATAGGAGTTGAGAGTCGAGCTTTAGATTAGGGATTTTATGGTTTTCATTTTTCTAAAAATGTTTTCATTTTTTTTGTTAAAATTTTTCTAAAAAATTATATATATGTATATATATATATATATATTACCGGTCCGGTCTAGGTGGGTGGGTGGGCGGTTCCACGCATAGAACCGAGAACTAAACCGGTACTCACGTGTTCTAGTAAATTAGAATCATGAACCAGATCGATTCTCACAAGAATCGTTGGTTTCGGACCGATCTAGTTCAGTTTGGAGCAGTCCGGGCGGTTTTCAATTCCTTTGCACACCCTTCAGCGAGACAGAGCTGTATGGGCATTGAGTTGCTCTACAAACATCGGTGAAGGTGGTGCGGCCTTCACCCGCGATGCAACCACCACCGATCATCTCTTTCTCGTCCTTTTCTAATAGGTTGCTTTAAAAAAAAAAAGAGTACATAAAAGAACTTGAATAAGGAATGAATCATAAGAAAAACAACAAAATGCCTATTTCTTTTTTTTTTAAAGTACGATAAAATTCTCCTTTTTTTTGGGGTACGAAATGGAGATCAAAATTAGCGTTCAAAGAGTAACGACCGCCGACACGTGATGCAAAGTACAATCACGTGCAAGTCACGTGATGTGGATGGGTAATTCCATTTTTTCTTCCTTTTGTTTAATTCATGGTGACACAAGACTCAAGTAGCCCACTTTTGTTTTCGTCTCATTATCAATGTTGATCCACAATTTTTTTTAGTACAATTAGATTCCTCACTTTCTCAAAATTGTTGACCTTGGTCCTTCCATAATAACTATAGAATATCTCTTTCTTTCTTTTTTCTATTTTTTTTTATGTAGAAGTGTCGATTTTCAAACTAAAATCATCATCAAAATCTTTTTAGGAGAGAATACTAAAAATACTATTCTTTTTTGACCCGATAATCACTTAGATATCCCTATTATGACCTTTACCCTTTTTGCCATACCTTCAAGCAAAACCCAACATTGAAAAGATCAAATCATCCTTCCTTGTAGACTCATTTAAGCATCTCGCTTGAGGCTGGAGTGATTTGGTTTCGAGTGTCCTAGGCTGTTATGAGAATTGAGGATCTAGGGATGGACGATTCTGAAAAAAGTGACATTTTTGTAAATTAGGACGCGATGCTAATTGATATGAATGTGAAAAGTGATTTTTAAAGGTCAAATGTAGAAATAGGGTATGTATTTGGTATTTTAGATTGTAGAGGTATGTTGGAGGTGCACAGTAGAAGTCCAGTACCTTCATCCGATGAGATCGCCAAAAGAGATCTTGAGTCCGAGTCTGTCAACATATCCATTTATAGAATAATTATGATATATTAATTGCTTCACATCACACTAATTATCCAATGTGAGACTTTTCTAACACAACTAACACATGTATTTCAATAATCTCCCCCACGTATGAGTTCAGTAGTAAGTCTATTTCTCTTTAATTCATTCAGGTATCCTTCTGTACCAATATATCTCAACTTGAATATCCATCAACACCCACCTTTATCCCTGGTCTCTTTCTCCAAACCAAAACATGAAGGCTGCAATCGAGTCATCTTTGTCACACCACAACACCTACCTTTACCCAGGTCTCTACCTCCAATATTAACATTGGTGATTGAAATTTTTGTGTTGGAATTAACATATCAAATGACGATGTGACCGTGAACAAGTTTCTTACAACAGAGAATCCTGCAAACATGTGGACTGAGTTCATTCCTCTAGACAAGTTCAAGCTCATGTTGGGCTTGATAGATGTATGTGATGGTTAAGTGTCCATCGGAGCCTTAGGAGAGTTGAGATAGACAATAGACATTATGAGTTGGCTCAAACGTCAAGTCAAGGTAGAAAATTATTGAGAATGTCTCTAGTTTGAACGGGTTTCCTACTTGAGTAGGTTTCTTGAAAAAAAAAAAGGTTTATGATGTATGGTATATATCATACTCTAATATTAGATACAGTAGAGCAAACAAGATGAGTATCATATTTTCTCTTTGTAAGTTCTCTAAGTGAGTTCTCTGTGAGAGATTGTGAGATAGTACTTGAGTTTATCTAGGTGCGGGAAATGTTTGAGTATGTGAACGATTTTAACTTTCATTTTTTGATTTAATTAGTGGATTATTTACTACTGACTCTTTCCGGTGGAGTAGTTATCAATACTTAGACCTAATTATGTGAATTTCTGGTGTTCTTTATTGTTCCTCACTTATATCTATGGTGATTTTGTGTTAATTTAATTGCAAGATCATATCATTTTCTTAAATTAAATTTACAATAAGGTATGTAAATGGTTACCGAGTGGAATACAAGGTGCATTTTTAAGTTATTTTCCCTCACTTTTTTAAACTAAAGTGAGTGGTTTTAGTGGCCACATAACTTTGTTTCCGTGTCCATAGTACCGGTTGCTGGTGAAATAAAATCCATGAGATCGTGTTTGAACAATTCTTTTTTTTCTTGAAAAAGTTCAAACATGCTAGAAATCAGATAAATTACATTAATAGTGTCCATAAATTCATTTCTTTTTTTTATTATCTGTTAAATTTGCATTAAGAGCAAAGCTAATTCCTTAGGCTCGTCCCCTTCCTAGAGACCACCGAAAACGTCTCTTCAAAAAGTTAACGGTTTTCACAATCGTGATTGGCCTAGAGGTGAGCATAAGTCTAGGGTTCAACCAAAAATTGGACCAAATCGACCATAGAAACCAATCTAATTCCAGGTTCCCACAGTTACTGGTTCCAAAAAAAGTAAAATCGGTATCGTGCAGTTTCCTAGTTAAGAACCCTGAAACCGAAAAACCGGACCGGGAACCAATAAGGTGGAATGAATATATGTGTTGAGGTTTTCTAATAATTGTCTTAGTTTAATTAATAACATTTTTAATTTAAAACTATTGTCGAGTGATTAACTATGTTTGTTGTTTCTTTTTATTTTAGGTGCTTAGAATTTGAAGCAATTTTTCATGAATGATTGAGGACTAAAGTTCTATAATTTAGATTTTATGTTACGCATTTTCAAATTTTTATTGTTTATTTTATTTTACATGTTCATGTATATGTAGGGGTGAACATGGTTCCAGGAAAGAATATGAAATCTGAAAACCTGATCTGTGAGAACCTATGAGTTCCAGGTTCCAAGGTATGTGGAGTACGTTCCGAGTTCCAAAAATTGGGAAATCTATTTTGACAGGTAGGTTCCAAATTTTAGGTAGGTGGTACCTGGAACTTGAAATCTTAAACAAGTTTTTTTTTAATTTTTTCTTGATTTATGTTTTCGCGTGATCCTACGGTGTTTTATGACGTTAAACGATGAGTGTATAATCTAGAACACTAGTCTAAGTTTTCATTTTATGACTTATTAATATTTCATGTTTTTCGTATGTCTAAATATAAGTTGTGTTCAGTGGATCATAACAATAAGTGGTGGTCATTAAATGTGATGATTCACTGCAATTGTTCAATTAATACATATGGAACCCGGTAGACCTTGGAACCTATGACGGGTTATGTTTTAGGTTCCAATGTATATAGGGTAGGTTCTAGGTTCTAAAAAATGTGGAACTTGGGTAGGTTTCAGGTTTTAGGTAGAACCTGTACGAAATCTAGAACCTCTCAAACTTACTATTATGAATTGTTGTTATTGACAAATAGAGATTTTTGTTATTGCCTTCACTTTTATTTTGCTTAGACCCTGGAATCGATTAAAAGGGCAGGTTTCGGATTCCAGTTTCCAAAACCTGGAGAACCTATTCCAATAAGATAAGTTTCAGATTTCATGTGAAATCTAGACCAATCCTGAAATCGCACCCCCCATTAAGCCGAGGTTCAAGTCGGCCGACGGCGAATTTAAGAGGGAGACACGGGGGCAGTTCCGTAGTTTCAACCTCACACCCCTCTCGCTATGTCTCTCTGTTTTCTCTGGATTTAAACTAATGGACAAATTATAAATGAAGAGCTGGTGAGAGCCGAGCGACACTGTTACGTGTGAACCAAGCGAAACCCAAGTAACCCCCCACCTCTCTCTCTCTCTCTGAAACGCCACTCCCTCTCATACGAGCGAGACAGAGAGATACGGAGAGGGTGTCCTTCTCTAAGTTCTCTTTTTGCTGTCGTGGGTCGGCTCCGAGCTCGCGCGCCGCGGGCTGGTTCGGAGACGTCTGTCGTTTCGTTCGCGGCGGCGGCTGCTTCTGCTTCTCCTACTTTTCTGGGGCGGCGGCGGCGGGCGGTTCATTCTTGGTGGGTGTGCCGGCGGAGATGACGGAGGAAGGGGGCCGTCGCAGCTAGCGCTCGGGGGTCTCTCTCTCTCTCTCTCTCTCTCTCTCTCTCTCTTTGCGGAGTCGTTTCCGCCGTTGGATGGGAATACCTGTGGAGGGGAGGCGGGAGAGACATGCGGAAATCGTTCAAGGACTCCCTCAAGTCGCTCGAAGCGGACATCCAGTTCGCCAATACCCTGTAAACCCCGACTTTCTTCTTGTAGTCCGCTGTGTATCTGGGGGATCTCTTCAGTTTTTTTTCTTTTGGAAATTTCCTCTTTTTCTTCTGTTGTAAATTTTTTCTTGGGTTCCTCTGTTTCTGATTTGTGCCACCGGTTGAGCAAGATTGCGCACGTTGGTGCCGATCGTAGATTCTTGAAAGTTGGAGGTGAAAGCTTGTGCTGTGTTCTGCAGTCTCTTTTCGTCCTCGTCGCAGCAAATTTCAGTTCCCATCCAGATACCGACCCTTTTGTTGTTTGAGAAATCGAAAGAAAGGCGAAAGCTTGCTTATTTAAGAGACCGTGTGTGCGTGTGCGTGTGTCCGTGTGGGAGTTATCTGAATGGTTCTGCAGTGATATAGATCTTGCTGACCCCTCAACGAGTGATGTGCCGTAGCCCTTGTCCTTGCTTCCTCCCTGGGAATTGAGCTCGTTTAGTCCTTATTCTCTGTTCAATTACTCCATTACCAACTCACCTTTTGCCTCGTATTCAACTTTTGCTGCGTGTTTTTCTCTTGGATTGATCCGACACAACATGGTGTATAAGTGAATTTATTGAGAATTTTGTGTCTGCCATCGCACCAAGCCCGACGATCGCAGCAGCTAACTAGTACTGCTTTTTGTTCGAACCTCAGAGCTTCAGATTACCCTCAGGAATACGATGGTGCCTGTCTTCAGATGAGATTATCGTATAGCCCAGCTGCTCGCCTTTTGCTGTTTCTTGTTCAGTGGACTGATTGCCACCTCGCTGGTACCTTAGGATTGCTTAGGATTCTCATTTACAAGGTAGGCTGCACTTTTGTGATTTCTTTTGTTTTTTAATGAAATAGTGGCTGTCTCCTTGTGCAAAATTATAAAACGGTACTTAAAGAAAGCATCTCTTCTGTTCAAGGATATGTTGATTTGATAGTGATTATCGCAGGCTTATGTAGATGGCAAGACCACCGTGTCTATTCATGAAAGGAAAGCTAGCATTAAAGAGTTCTATGGTAAGTGGAATGAAGTTTTGGTTCTTCCCTTCAGTCTCGATACCACTTCCAAGTACTATCGGAATTTTGTAAATACGATCCCAAAGAAGACTTCGCCTGAATCCCACATCAACCTTCGCATTTGATGACTAGGTGTGATATTTCCCACTCTCCTGCAACTTCACGGAGGAATAACTGACGTGGAAGAGAGGAAACAAAAAGAAGCGTGTGCCACCAAGTACAAAAGAAAAGACGAACTTAACAAGGGAAAGCTATCTGAAATTGACATTGAGAGAGAAGAGGAATGTGGTATTTGCATGGAGATGAGCAGCAAGATCGTACTGCCGCATTGCAATCATTCTATGTGCATGAAGTGTTATTGTAATTGGTAAGTCGTTTCATGTCTAAAGGAAATATCTGTGCATTGCTACATCCTGCTCAGAAAATGTATGCTCGAATGTGCACATCCCCTGTATTAGAGAACAATCACTCACTGAAATTAGAAAGATGTTTCACCACATGTATTCAGCACTAGTTTTCTCCAACAATAGAATAGTCATGAAAGGCTTTCTTTGCCGTGTCAATGTGTAAGATCAATTTTAAATCTAGGTTTGATCACTCCATCATCTTGAAATATTATAAGTTGGACTTTAAAGTGTTGAGTCATGCTGGTAGTGCTTTATGTTTCATGTCCTTTGCTTGATTGGAACTTTCATTTCCGTCGATATATGTTTCATCTGCTTGGTTGCTTCAGGCGCACCAGGTCTCAGTCCTGCCCATTCTGCCGGGACAGTCTTAAGAGAGTCGACTCTGGTGACCTATGGATATATATGTCCCGCATCGAGATCATCGACCTGAACTCCATTGCTATAGAGAACATGAAGAGACTGGTTATGTACGTAGAGAAGCTTCCTCTCATAGTCCCAGATCCCGTGCACGTCTCCTACGATCCTCATTTCTGATGATTTTTCCGGTGGAGGTCAAACTTGGACATAGATTCTGTTTGTAGATAATACATCATTGTGCATATGTTTATTCATCACATTGCTAGTTGCAACCCATTTAGAATTGTATATAAATGTGTGATCAATACAACTTGGTGTATGTATACTCATTTTCTTTTACATGGAAGTGTAAAGCCGAGAGGCTTCTTTGGTGCACTCAGGTGATGATCATCATTTCAAAATGAGGAATGTTCTTTCTGTTTTCTACAAGAGAATTATCGGAAAATGCAGGAGCAGAGATAATTAAATTCAAGGTTTTTCAGCTGTTTTCTTCGCTCATCAGGAAATTTCCACTTAGGTTGAAATTCTTTGCAGGTATTTTCATACATTTGTGTTGAAGCGTTGTCATTTCATTCTCAACTTTCTTAAAGAGGATCAGGAGTGAATACCCTGCAACCTTGATTATGCATTAAAATGGTCTAGACCGCTTCACATGAAGAGAGAGAGAGAGAGAGAGAGACAGAGACAGACAGACAGAGAGAGTACTGTTCCTAATCATTAACGTTAGGAAGAACAAACACATCAGGTGATCTTCCTCCCACATTATAAAATAACGATCTGTATAAACGGAAGTCAGGAGTCGTAAAGGATAAAAGATTCCTATAAACATGAGGGGACGCTATTTTCATGCGAGTCTCGCTAAACGTGCAATGTGGCCTCCTACTAAATACTCCCGTTTCGACCAAATAAAAAAAAACACTCCGGTGTTTCTTATGCATCCAAGGTTCCGGACTGTACTTATGATCGGCCGGCCCTTGTTATCGGAGCCGACTTTTACTTCGACCAGAAAATCACGACTCTATGATACAAAAAGCGGAAAATAGAAGAGCAAAATTTGCCAGCTCTTGCACATGCATGGTCATGAAACTAGCCAACCAAGCCTTATGAGCAACAAAATGCTAGACAATAAACAGCAGAGACATAGGATAGATTATGTTACTTGGGTAACAACAACAAGCACTTTCTGTGGACCAGAACATGTTATACAACAAGCCATAAGAATCTGGCTATAGCCAAAAAAGAAAAAGAGACTTCAGACTCCGGAACCAGAAGTGCCATACGTGAGCTCAACGCGTCGTATACCTATAGTCCAGAATTGTCCACAAGATGGACCTATTTAACATGGAGTTCCACACCATCCTTCTTTAGTCGTCCTCATCGTCATCGTCATCCTCCTCTTCTTCCTCATCCTCTTGACCATCCTACAGCCCAAAACAATTATGTAGGGGTAGATCAATCCACAGCCAATGCAAGACAAGATGCATGATCGTATGCTAATGCCAGCGATATGCTCTATTTATTGTACATCCTGTTTTGGAAGGATAATAAGTATGTCTAAGGAATCTGATCTCAAAAACATTTTCGTGATGGACCGAAAAATTTCCCCAAAATTTTCTTCTTTGCAGTTAAAAGTCACTCCCCCTCAAATGCAATGGTCGCTTCTTTCTCTTGACACTTCTTTCTCCAATGTGGCATTCTTTGCCTAGTACTAGTACATGGAAAGGCACATGCATCAGACCTTGCTATGAAGGAGCTGGTCCTAAAACTAAAAGTGTACGCCTAATATCAATCACCAACTAGTGGTGAAAGGCAAATTTGAAATATGCTGCGGTGATGCCAACAGTGTAAGTACAATCACGAGCAAAGTTTCACTCCCGAGATGAAAGACGGAAAGATGATCACTTAATAATCTCGAAAACCATGCCATGATAATATCTAGGAACAAAAATAATGCCGGAAATCATAACCACATATTAAAAGATACCTCCGCACTAGCTTCATCTTCATCATTCACTTCGGATTTGGACCTCTCTGATTCCTCATCACCATCGTCATCCACGCTCTCCTATCGCCATGCATAGATAAAGGTGTTTAATGGCCAGTAAATGCCAACAGAAAAACTTTTTGCTATCAAGATAGTAAGATGGTTTACCTGCTTCTTGTTGTAGGCATTCATCAGCTTTTCATACTCAGCCTTCTTCTTTGCAGCCTTGGCTTCATACGGGGCTTTCTCCTTTAAAAGATGCAAGAAAATTGCAATTAGAAACCTGAAAGCATCTAGATATAAACCAAAAATTTTAAAGGCAAAAGGCCAAAAACTCCCCGCAAAGATGAAGACAAGCCATGAATCATTGGCCCCAAAATCCCTCAAGACAAGCAATATTGGTGCTAAATCACAGCACCTAACACTACAACGCCACCCCCCAAGACTACAATACGGTTCTTATCAAGAGTACACCACACATATTTGCAATAGCAAACATCCCGCTGACATCAAGTGTTAATACAGGCATCTGGAAAATGTCGTGCTTACCGCCTGAGACATGGATTTCCACTTCTCTCCTCCAGCTTTCCCGACCTTCATTCAAACATTTCAGTTAACAAATCAATTTCATCCATATTTCACACCAAATGGATGGCGGACCAGCACATAGTGAGAGATTACGTGCTTACAGCTGATACAGCCTTTATGTTAGGATTCTCCTTCTTGAAAGTTTTCCTAAACTCCTCTCTGTAGCAACGCATGATACATAAGAGATACATTGCAAAGCTAAAGAATCAACTCGGTAACTTCCACATCATGCAAGCAGCACACATAAGAGCACACCCACCCCCATGCACAAATGAAAACAAACCAAGAAAGGGGGAGGACAAGAAGATGCATACAGAAAAACAAAGAAAGCACTGGGAGGCCTCTTTGGTTTATTAGGGTCTTTCTTGACCCGTTTGTCCTTAGCTTTGCGCTTGGTATCGGGCCTAGCTGCTGCCTTTCTCTTTCCAACCATTCTGAAAATAACAGGGAAGTATAGGCTATCAGTACCCCGCTAAACACACTCCCGTAACTGCTCTATATGACATTATAAACTAGACTGGGCTAAGTGAGGCGGCCGCCTCGAAAAGGCCAGCCGCTGAAGCACTCCACAATCTTACGACAGGAAATTGATCAGACACGGTAAAAGTTTCCGAATCGAAAGCAGCAACAGTATAACCTGTCATCAGCAGGCTTCAAGGCTTCCCTTGAGCTCCTGGCCGGGCCCTTGCCCTTCGTAGTCTTCATCACCAAGCGACAAGTTCTTCCCTGTCCAAAACCACAAGATCAAGAGCCCAAAAACCAAAAAGAGAAAAAAAAGAAGCTCAGGACACACAAACCATTTCTCAGACGCGAATTTAGGCTGACCCAATATGAACAAAATCAAAAAGTCGTCGAATTTTACTTTGACAAGCAATCAAGCAGAAGTAGCCGGCCATCGGAATTGGTAAAGCACGAGTGGTCGCACGCAGAGCGAGGCAAAGCCAGGAAAACCTAGGCTATTGACCCACAACTAACTAGATCACTAGGAACTGAAAAAACACACGACTTTTTTCAAGCCAGCAAAACAAAACAAGAAGAAAAGACCCATTTAATGCAAGATCAAAACTACAGACTCAAGGCTCTCCACCTATCTAAAAACGGAAGCAATCCTCGCATAATTTGCAAAATCTTCAAAGAAGTACATCATCATGCTTCAACCTTCCACACGAGCGGCATCAGCCCACAGCGATTCACACCACACAACCCGCGCCCCCAAAACTAACGAAACCGACGGACCAGTTCTCCCACGAATTTCTTTTCCCGAATTTTATAACGAATCCTCGACAGCGGCTCGGGAGGGGGGAAAAAGAGGGGGCCAAACCAAGACGCGGTCTTGAAATCGGAGCGAGCACAGAGGAAGCGGAGAAAACAGAAAGGGGGAAGGAAATCGAATTTTTACCTTCAAGAAACGGAGCTGGGGGAGGGGCGACAGCTTTCAAAGGGCGGACAATCGAGCTGCGAAACAGCGAATCAAGCGGGGAATATCATCTTTCTGCTTTTCTTTTCTCGGGGGCCGGAATCGACCGGGGAACAGGGAACAGGGGGGCGTCGAGACGAAGGAGGGGTGCGGAGCTGATGTGCGCGAGAAGGGAAAGGGGAAGGTGGGGGTGGAGAGGGGGGAGGAGAGGGGGAGGAACGGGGGCGACCGGGAGCAGCCGGTAAACCCCGTAGCAGGTCGCCGCCAGCTCCCGGGTGGGAGGAATCTTCAAAATGGGGCAGCGCTTTAACCGACAATAGCCGGTCTCGGGGTTCGAGAAAGGAGGGCATCGCCTCAATGATCGCTTTCGTGTTTGTGTGTGTGGCAATTAGGTCTTTGAGGAGGAATTGCCACATCTTTTCGGCTTAATTTATTTGATAATTACACTGGGGGCAGATATTTTTGTTGGTTATCCCCATGCATGTGGTGGTGACCTATGGAGATATTTTCTGCGGCCGATCCCTCCCGCGGGACGACACGTGTCAGCGCTCGCTCGCCCGCCCGCCCGCCCGTACCGGCTCCTCTTGTCCCTGAGGATGTCTGATGGGTTTGGATCCCGCAAACCGGTGTCGACTCCGACGCTCCGGACCCGGATCTGCTAGACGGAAATTTTGAACAAACGTGAAAAGGAAGCAGAGATCACCGGACGGATTGAAACATGCCTGGTTCGACAAGGCCTTGCTTCTCAACAAATGCCGCCGTTAGCTATCACTACTGCAGTGGTCGCCAAAGTTCTCTTTCTTAACTAAAGACAACCCATTTGATGGTGGTCGTGATCCATTAAGATGATCCTGCGATAAAAAGAGTTGCTCTGTAATATAATAAGTTTCATTTTATTTGGAAAAAGAAATAGATGGTGATTCAAATTTTTTATTATCAATCAAATCATATTTTATTTACCCATCGTCAAGTGACCCCACATGGGTCGCCACTTGCAATGCTAAACCGTTTAATTAGTTCAATTAAATCATAAACCTTCTCCAAATGTATGAAATCAAGTCCTTTTGACCACTCTAAAATTTCCTCCATACCACTCGATGAGTACATGTGTGGCGGCCTTAATTTGCCTTTCCAACATCATTTTTGGATTTAATTGCATTTCTCGATAAAGGTTGAGGACTTAATTTAACAAATCGAAAGGTTTATGGCTAATTGCACTTTTGGGTAAATATTTTAGGATTTGAGTGAACCAATTTAAAAGTTTTGGGCGCGTGTGATAATCATTCCGTTTCTCTTTTTTTCTGTTTCCAGGAATAGATTTGGAATAGAAATTTATTTGGTAACGCAATTTCATTTTTTTTATTTTTAGAACAAATTTCTACTCCAAAAATTAGTTTGGAACAGAAATTATAAATAAATATTTTCTACTTTTCTATTTTGGAACATAAATAGAAATCATTTCAACAAAAAAAATTCTGGTCTTCGCCCAAAAACCTTCGCACTCGACATAAAACAGAAATAGAAAGTTTTGGCCTTGAGAAGAAAACACGAAGGACTCCCCCATCTCTCTTCAACAGACTTCGACCAAAAACCCTAGGCACGTCATCGCTCACCTCCACTTCGAATGCTACTCCATCCTCCTCGCTGGCGTCAACTCCGACTTCATCTTCCTCGCCAACGTTGACTCCATCCTCCTTGTCGACCCTCACAGAACAATGCCCTCATTGACTGCTTGAGTCTCTCTTCTCGACGCCTCTAGGTAACTGTGATTAACCGCCTTTCCCACACAATCCATTCCGATTCCGACTCCAACTCCGTCCTCCTCGTTGACCCTCACGAAACAATGCCCTCATCAACTGCACAAGCCCGACGCCTCCACGTAACCGTGAGTGACCGGCTTTCCGTGCAATCCGTGGGCTTCCCCTCTTCATCTCGCTCGTGTTGTCACTTTGAGGCTTGGATTTGGAATGGTCGCTTGAATAGGGTGTGATTTTTTGTTTTTCTATTAGGGCATTGAAGTTTAATGTTGGGGTTAGAGGCCGATGGCATGAGTTTTGGGGTCTTTATATTAAGGCTTCCCCTACGTTCTTAATCACGCTCATGAAACTCAAGATTCTGTGCTGCATATGGCTTATTTTCCATACACTGAACCAGAACTTTTTATTTTCTATACCTATGAAACTCATGAGTTCAGTGCTGCATCATGAATGACTTTGCCTCAGCTTCACTTTTTATTTTGGGAATGCTTTAAAATTTCTTCTAAGTTAGTTTATGCATACACTGAACCAAAACTTATGAGTAGAATCCATGAGCTTGCTATACATTAAAGAAGTCCTCAAGACACCCGAAACTTTTGCTAACCCTTTTGCAAAATTTTACCCCACCCTTTGACCATTTTGTACAATCCCTTAATGTTAAAATAGTGATTTTATTAATGTGTGTGGATCGTGTCTGATTGAGATTGGCCTAGTTTGCTTTCATTTTCTTCTTTATAATCATAAGTAATGGGAAGCAGTGTGATCATGCTTATAGAGTCTGTTTATGCATGATACTTATGAAGAAATATGCTTCTACTTTGGATCTTCAATTGGAATTTTGTTTTTTTGATCTATAATTCTACTTCTATTTTGAATCTTGAACAAGCTTCTTTGAATGACAATTTTCAAGATGATATATGCTTGCTTGTACAATCTAATATGCGGATATTCTCTTTCAATTTTGTTCGTGCATTTTGTTTTATTAACAGTCATAGAATATTATATAGATGTGATCTTGACATCAAATCTTTTATACTTGAATTGGTATACCATATGATATGGCTCATTTGATGCTCAACCAGTTAAGGTTAAATGACATCCCACAAAGATGCATTATGGCAAAGTGGACCGAGCCTTTGATCAATCTTCTTATAAGCTTGTTGGTAGAAGAGGTATAAAAGGGAAATCGCGCCACATGTACCTACAACAAAGCAAGGTAGAATAACATACTTATCGAATTCAATAAACAAACAACACTCTAGTTTACAGTTGTTCAATTGAAGAACATGATAAACAAACTGAAGAGATAGTATGGCAATTTGAAGAAACTTCTTTCACAATCTAGATTTGGATGGGATAATGTTAACAGAATGGTTGCCGTGGAGGATCCAAGTGTATGGGAGTCTTACATCAAGATATCACTTTACTTGGGTCATTTTGTTCTTATTGTGGATGTAAGCCTCGATTATGTTGCTGACGTATGTCACTATTGTGAAAATTGCAAGATAATAGCAAATGGGCTAAATTTCGAAAGGATGGGTTTCTTCAGTAGCCCGATCTGTATATTATGGTCGGTGATACATGTGCTACTAGGGAGTATGCAACAGGAAATGTAGAATAGTTGGTGGTGTCAGAGGGAGAAGACAATTGTGTTGGTAGTGGCAATGGTGGTGGTGCTACAGTAGGTGATTCGGAGGAACTTAACGAATATCCTAATGATGAGGAAGTCTTCACACTTGATGCCAGTTCGTGAGAAGTATAAGTTCGATATGACTCCAAATTTCAAGAGGAGGAGAAAAAGTAACACGTATGATGTTTTTGACACCTTAAAAGATATTCAAGATATGATAAAAACCAAGGCAGGTCAATCAACGAGTGGCTCCGTCACCTCACATTCCCCACCACCTGAAGATCCCTACTCCATAGGAGTTGTGGTTGCCGTCCTAAATGTCATGCCTAACTTGGAGCAAAATCTTTATAACAAAGCTGTGAACTAGGCATGCCTTAATGCTACCTAGAGAGAGACTTTCATCACATTCTTACCCAAAAGGATATGTAAACTTCTTCAATCTTTTTAAGTAGATTTTAAGAAATATGCTTTGGATTTATATTTGGCTTATTTTCACTCTATGACTTATGTACTTGAGATGCTTTGGTTTTTATTTTATTTTATTATGCAACTATGTTGATATTATGGTTATTGTTGATTGCTATTGGATTTCGCACTTATTTGTTGTGTTTATGTTGTTAGTTTGTGTGATAGCATAAGTAATATAAAGGGAGGGTGAAAGTAGCATGAATAATGATCAAGTAGCATCAGTTGAATTAGTTAAACAAGGCTTTGATGATTTTGAACTTAATATACTGATAAAAATGTTGTGCACTATTGCGTTAGATATGTCTTTGCACATGAGAGAACTTATTAAGGACATCGTATTGTTAGGACCAGAATAGATAAGAGAGGTTCTTTATGAGCCTTCATATATAGTACATGAAGCTTTTAGAAGGGAGAGACATATCTTTCTCGACCTTTGTGATTTATTGAAGGTAAGAAGTTGATTGGAAGATAGTTGATACATTAGAATGAATAAACAAGTTGCGATCTTCTTATTTATGATTTGTCACAAGAATTTGAATAGAGATTTATACGAGAGATTCCAACATTTGGGACAAATTATCAGCAAGTACTTTGCTATGGTGTTGTAGGTAGTTCTCAAACTGATAAGAAAGATTATCGTACCACCTTCCTTTGATGTTGTCCTAGAGGAGATTCTTACGAATCCTACCCAAAAACGTTACTTCAGGGTAGGATTTTCATACATTCATTTGCACCATCAGTTTCATTTTTGTTGATAATCTTATATAATACTAGTATATTGTAAAATGACAGGGATGCGTAGGTGCTATTGATGACACATATGTTCATGCTTATGTACATGTGTCGAAACAGATCCCATTTAGAAGTAGGAAAGGAATTACCACTCGGAATGTGATGTTTGCTTATTCGTTTGATACGTAACATCCTAAATTCGACCCACTTTCGTGATCAATGAAATGGATATGTATTTCTCATTTCGTTATAATGAGTTTCGCCCGGAACTGATCATTCTTAGGATACTGACCAATAGGGAATGGCTAATTAGGAAAATGGTACGTGGACCTAAGAACTTGACCGTGAATTGAGTCTGATTCCGACGAACGACGAAGAAATATTTTGGGTCAATGTGGGCCAATCTCAGAAAGGTGACAGATTTGGTTTGGCCAATGACGTACGATCGGATCGCGGATGATTTCGCACGACTGAGAGTACGCGTGGCGAACAATCCTGAACTTGTTCCGAACAATTGCGACCCCTGAAACTAGTGATAAATCCTCGTGTTCTCTTCGAAATCGAGACCTTCATGACTCGCGTAATCCTAAGTCGATATGCGTAATCCCTAAACAGCCGCCTGTTAATGAGTAACGCTAAAATCGCATATGAGCGAAATTAATCGTTGAATTGAATCCGGACTTCGGTATCGAATTTCACGGACATACGCGACTATTTTATAAGGACAACGTTGTATAAGTGTGGCCAATTATATTTGGGATAGGGTTGGTCGAAAAATGGAATTTCGGATCTGAAATGGAAAATTGCCAAATTGCCCCTAAGCGCATGCCTTAATTTCGAATTTTGGAGGGTTAATATTGAACTTGTTCAACCCATTAATGGCCGAAAATATTAGTCATTAGTGCCCCATCACTCTTGCTTATTCCCTAAATGCCCATAGATATTTTGAGTAAGATTAAATCTTAGCCATTGAAAGTGGATTGATTAGATGAGTCTTCAAATTGTGGCCCTTGGATCATCTTGTAAGTGGGGTGGGTAGGATAGACAATTTTAGTGGAGTTGGCCACCAACCTCCACTCACCATTTTCATCAAAACCTCTTGCAATCTCTCTCCTCCCCTCATTCCCCCTCAACCGGCCAACTCTCCTCCTCTCTCACGCGTCACTCTCTCCCACTCTCTCCTTCCTTGGCCGTGAGCAACCAAGCCACCGGAGCAGCCAGTCGCGGCCACGCCACCGCCATCGCTTGCCGAAGCCACTCGCCCCGCCGTCCACTGACCCTCTCGTATCACCGCCCGACCATCTCTCCTTCTCTCTCTCCCTCTCTTCCCATTTTGTCATCACCATCAACCCCGCCTTGGCCGTGCGTTCGTCGCCGCCCGTGTGCTACCGACGCTGGCCGCACGCCACCGCTCACGCCTCACTACCGCCGCCACCTCAGTCTTTCTTCCCCATCATTTTGCCACTTCACCATCCTCATCGTCGCCCCCTTAGCCGTGTGAGATCAACCGTGAGCCACCGTCCATTACGCCGCCGTCCGCCTCCGTGAAGACCGCCGGAGCGCCGCCGCTGAATCGGCTTGAACCAACCACCGTCCAGCCCATTTCTCCTCCTTGTTCAACCACTTTTGGAGCTCAAAACCTAGTGAGTGGAAACCTTAACCCTTAATTAGGATTATATGCACTTTAGATAAGTTTTAGGGGTTATCAGGGTATTTTAGGAGTTGATTAGTGGTGGACGATTAGGGCTAACTTTGTGACTATTTTGGTGGTTTAATGTGGTGATTTAAATGTGATTTGGTAGCCTAGAATGGGCTGATTGTTGACTGATCATTGTTGACTTGGTTTGGGCAATTGTGCAGATTAAAACGGGTTCAATGTGTGTACTGAGTATTGGCTGAATTGGTAGAGATTTTAATGGTCTAATGTGATGATTTGGAAATGAATTAGTAGCCTAGAGCGGACTGTTTAAGGGCTGATCATGACGGACCGAATTGGACTTCGTTTGATTAATATGTGGTTTATTTGTGAATTGTCTAGTATGCCTTGAATTGTCGACGTAGTGGCTAAATTGGGTGTGATTGATGATTAATATTGTGATGCCATGTTGTGTGCTTGGTGTGGCCGAATGATGAGATGCTCGGTGGGCTTTTAAGCATGCGTAATTCTATTGGCTTAATCGCATGATTTTGTGTGCAAATTAGGCACCATTGTTGTTTTGATTGAATTGCTTAAGTGAGCATATTATGGCACTAATTGAGCATGTTGTGATATTTATTGAGCATGTAGCCAAGTGAAATTGAATGCTCAATGTGGAAATTGTGGATGTCGAGTGTGGAAGTTATGGCCATGAATTATGCACATTTAATGTCGGCATTGCGTGTGAATCATGCGAGTGTGCACAAATGACATTGAGCATGTGATCACCTAATCCGCCCTGATGTATTTTACGCGGGGTTCAAATAATAATTGGTGGATGTGTACGTGTGATCACATAAAGTCCTGATGCGTTTTACAAGGGGTATTGAACCCATCCTGATGCGTTTTACGCAGGATAATGCCCAGACTACCGGAAGATGGCCAATCTGATGTGTTTTACGCGGATTGTGTCATGAGCCTGATGTGTTTTACGCGGATCGGAGATCAATCGAAATGTGATAGACCTAATGTATTTTACGTGGGTCGAACTTGATGCATTTAACGTGGGTCGGTGATAAATGGAAAGTTGGCACGTGTGTAAGTGTGCAAAAGTGAACATGAGCATATGTATAGTGATTATTCAATTGTGTGTTTAGATGATACTTGTCCGGAAGGTGCACGTTAGCCTAGTTTAGGTTTAGGGGGCCTACTCGCTGAAATTTATTCTCATTGTTATTTAAACCCCACTTTTTAGACCTCCGACCTTGAGATGGCAGAGGCACCGATTCGTTTTGGGATCCCGTATCGCATAGAGCGATTGGTGACTAAGTACCCCGTAGGGAACAGGGAGACTTATGTTAGGTACTACAACATAGTTTGGGTAGATGAGGACGGGCCATCGTTCCGGGCTCATCCTTATCTCGCTTGGTATTTTCGGGACCAATTCGGCACCTACGGACCCCTTAGGACCTTTGATGTTCCGTTTGATGCGTTATGCCAGCTAGACTCACAGGCCGCTAATGGGGAGATCCTAAGTCCCGCTACCGTGTCCGAAGATTTTGACCCTTAGCTAGTCGTCATTGGCATGGATACCAAGTCCGAGGGAGAGGAGCCAATGGAATGAGAGTTTGATATCGAGCCGAAGCCGGAACCTATGAAGTAAGAGCCTGAGCCGGAGGATGATTCCGGGGTGGAGTCAATGGAGGTCGAGTCCAAGCCGAATTCGATGAATTCTGAGTTCGAGTCGTCTAACAATTCGTTCGAGTCCTCGAGATCCGACCCGGACTGGTTGCCCTAGGGTTTAGTGTTGACCATAGTTAGGCAGGGCCGATACTTTTTGAAAGAGCCCATTTTAGAGATAGTGTCTGACCGCCCGAGCCACCTATCCCCTTTTTTGATGTAGTGGTTGTTGACCCATTTTTGATTGATGTTTATGTATGCCAATGGATATTATAAATCCCTGTTATTAATGCAAGTTGTATTTATTGTAATTATTGCTATCCTTAGTCATGTTGATTTATTATGCACGGGTGTTTTGATTGCTTCCGCATGTGTATTATTCTCTGATTTGTATTTTGGGTCGGCGACGAGTCCTGGGGCGTCGCACGGAATCGATTGCGGTAGGGTTGTAGCGTGCCTTAGGGTTCGGGGCGTGACATGATACGAAATTTACTTTTGTGTACGTTGGTTGGGAAGGCTTTGCCAACGATTGCTGAGTGCTTTCAGTAGCACTCGAGATTCCTCGCTTGGAATTTCCTCGATCACAACCAGATATTTGCTTGTTTTTCATGGGATAAGTTCATTTATAACTATATTTCGGCTGCAAATCATGACCAACATATGAATATCTTGTGATAGGCAAATACTACGTGGTGGATTGTGGTTATGCTGTACCTCCAGGATTTTTACTCTCAAAGGTGAACGGTATCAACTAAATGATTATAGGGTAGAGCAAGACGGCCAACAAAAGCAAAAGAATTGTTCGACTATAGACATTCTTCACTAAGAATGTCATTGAGAGATCATTTGCGGCATTAAAGATTCGATTTTTCATTTTGAGACACATGCCTCCATTTACAATTCGAAAGTAAACACATATTGTAATTATACGTTATGTTATTAATAATTACATCCGTGATCAAGACAAGATGGATAAGAACTTTTTCCTATATGGTGATCCGAAGTACCCGTTTGGATCTACACAAGACGAGGTTATAAACAATACATTAACCGAGGAGGAAACTGAGATCAACATGCTTAGGAAAAATATTGCCAATAAGATAGCAAGAGATCATAATATAACGGAGATTCCATGAAATTCTGTTTTCAACTTTTATAATGTATTTTCATTATTTTGTATTTGAGGATTTCTTATGTTTGCTTTTGTAATGTGATGTGGTGTTTGGTATTTAGTAGAGTTCGAGGACTTGTCATTCTTTCTTTGACATTAGTAACTTTTAGAACATTTTAGCTTTGTTGCTTTAAGTGTGAAATTGAAGGAGTATCGCAAATGCATTTACGTGCTTGCTCTTGTTTAGTTTGTAACAGGTATTTATGCGATTAGTGATGATCATGCTCTCTCGTGCTAGCCTTATTTGGGAACTATTACTCTATCATCATTCTTTCAATCAAGGCTTGTGTTTTTTCTATAAGCTCTCAAATGGAAGCTGAAGTTTCTCTTGCAAGGCGGAAACTTCATTTGAAGAAGGCATGGGATATGCTTGTCTTGTTCCTGTCTTCGGTTGGATTTGCGAGAGGGACAAGGAGGAAACTTCTATTTCACCGAGTTGATCTTATACAGTGGTTTCCAGATTTCAAGTGGCCTTAGCCGCTCGGATATGATTCCCTTGCCCTAAGCAAATGTTGCGATCTTCGACTCAAGGGAGACTTCAACTGTATGCTCTTTTTGTCAGTATACTAAAGAACATGTGATTCATGAGAACAAAAATAAATAGTTAGTGAATTCTTTATTGGACATTTTTCTCACATAATTTTGAGAGATTTGGTGCAATGAGAGAGTTTTCACATTTTTTTGGCATCAAATTTACTCGTATTCTAATTTTGGAAATATAAATTTGTGTTATTATCAAATGAATTTTTGTTCCAGGAAATATACATTTTATGATGTTATCAAACAAATTTTTATTTTAGAAATAGAAATTTTGAGTCGTTATCAAACGAATTTATCTACTTAGAAACTCTTCCAAGAAATTTATTTTTGGCAAGAAATCTATTTCCGGGACAGAATGGTTATTATTCGCATTCAGTTACATTTAATACATAAAGTTTAGACTTGTGGTACAGTTCTCCCGAGTTATCTTATTTCTCGTGATTATACACGATTGAATTGAAGCATATAATCCTGAATTTAATGCTTAGTTGGTAATAGTTTGGTTATCAAAAGAGAAAATTACACAAATGGTCCATGAATTTTGACTCAATGTACAATGTCGTCCATAAACTTTTAATTTGTTTAATATAGTCCTTAAACTATAGCCTAATGTGCAACATGATCCTTGAACTTTTAAATTGTTCCATACGGTCCATGGACTTTCCATACGTATTCAATTTAATCCATAAACTATATGCAAATGTTTAATATTGTCCCTCCTAAACTTGAATTAATAAAAAGAAAACATTGAACATTTTCGTATGGTTCAGGGATTAAATTGAATATGTACCAAAAGTTCAGAGATCACATCAAATAAATTAAAAGTTCATGGACCATATTACATGTTGGGCTGAAGTTCAAGGACAAATTGTGTCATTATTCCCTTATTAAAACAAGTAATAATTGCAAATGTCTTTTTTTTTTTTTAATAATTGCAAATGTCAATCCCATACAAATCGAGAAAAAGAGAGAAGTTGTGTGTTGCACTGACAAATAAACTACTTTTCCAGCAATGAACAAACTTGCAATTAATTATGTAGGAGTTCGATTTAAGAACTTAACCTTAGGTTATCTATGCAATAAGGTAACAATTCCATCCATTATTGTTGAATAAGAGATTTCGACCTGCAACATCAAATTTCGCCACCCATGTAAGGGCCTATAATACCTCGCTACTTATACAGGAGCAGCTCTCATTGAATAATATTTTTATGTTTCATGAACGACACACTTAAATAATCTCTCTAAACAAGTACAAGTTTATCATTGAATGTCTCTTCTATTACCTCCACCCAGTCGCGAAATTTCTAGTAGATGTTTTTTATTTGCATTCACGACTTTTGGAAAGAGTCACTAAATTAAATTCTCTTTTAGGTGAAGGAAATATGACTGCCTTTCCAATGGGGCCCTTTTGTAACACTCGAACAATTTGAATGCAATGCCGTCATAACACTTCATCTTATTTTCAATACAAAGTACCACAATATAATACTATTTTGAAAAATCATCAACAAGGGATGATATTATTTTATAATTTTTAAAAGGAAAGTATAAAAAATATACCTCTCATTTAACCTAATGATCGCTTACATATATTTATCTTGATAAATATCATCCATATATCTCCATGCAAAATCGCACACTAAAAAGGCCAAATTATCACTCCTACAAAATCATTTTAGTATATCGCTTGGGGTTTGGGAGGATAATTACCAAAATCAATCACAAACCTATTTTACGGATTTCAATTCAGACCTAAATTTTTCAATTTTACGAATATAGTCCTAAAATTTTGTGCAAAATTCTAATTTAGTCCTTCCAGTCAAAAGCCACCGTAAACTGCTGACATTTCATCTAGTTATCGCCGGTCGTCTTATGTAACATGCTAACATGGATAACTTTATTTAGAATAATATCTTAAATGTATCACTAAATTAGCGATTTCCAGCAATAATTAACCGGAAACATTACATTGGAATTTTATGCAAAAAATTTAGGACTACATTGACAAAATTGAAAAGTTTTAAATTGAATTGATATCCATACAATATATTTAACACTGAATTGGTGACTTTTCCGAGTTTGGTAATTGAGTTTTAGATGGTTTTAAGGGTTTTTGTTGGATGTGAGAATTTAGGTTTCGGGATAAACATTTTAGAAAGAAAATGCTATTTTCGTAAGTAGGGGCACTAGGATAATTGAAGTGAAGTTGGTCATGAAAGGTAATATTCAGGTATGTATTTGATGTTTTCAAAAATAGAGATTATAAGTGATTAATAGCCAATAGGTGAAAAATGAGGTATGTTATTGGTATTCTCTCTCTTTTTTCTATGTAATGCCTTCGACATAGTATAGAAAAGTCAGATGTGTCCGCAAAAATTTTTACTTTTTGTTTATTGCTTAAACTAAATCTCGTGGCAAACACACTTTCAATTTTTCTTATATAATAAATTTGAAAAATTTCATAATAAATAAATATTTACACATCAATTCACGAGTAATTTTCTCATAGCTATTATAATTTATTAAATTTTGACAAAAAAGCAAAAATTACATTTTACTTTATGATAAGCATCAACGGAAAAAATCATAAAAAAATCAAAACTATGCCAACTGTAACACATTTATTCTAAAATTTTTTCTGTTACCCAAAAAATCTCAAACTTGTACATGTATGACACATTTAATATTCGTCAAAGTTTTGTAAGTGAGAACTGTTAAAAATATGCTATAAGAACGTTAGAAAGCAAACAGTGTTGACATAAATACGACGTTGTTTTGTTTGAAAAATCATCTAACGCAACATTAACTGATAGTAAATGCGTTGCAAAAGTACAAATTTGAAATTTTATATGCGACGTGAAAAGGTTTAAGGTAAATATGTCACAATCAACATAATTTAAGGTTATTTTTTTTTTGTGACTTTTTCCCTTTTTGTCTTAAGAAGAGGGGGGGGGGGGGGAGCGTGATTAATCTAAAGTAAATGGGCGAAAAAGAAAAATGGGGATGGCGGCGACCTTCTCACGCTTCGTCTCCGGTTCGTCGCAGTTGCTCCCGCCGTCGCGAAGCTCTCATTAGTCGCGGGAGCCGCATAACAAAGATGGCGGCCACCCTTCTTCACGCTTCAGTCTCCGGTTCGTTGCTGTAGCTCCCGCCGTCGCGCAGCTCCGATCAGTGGGGAGCTGTATAATTCTCTCTCTCTCTCTCTCTCTCTCTCTCTCTCTCTCTCTCGTGACAGTTTTCAAGATTCGTCGCCAATCACCGAGAGTCCATTGTCTTTGGCAGCACAAGCCAATTGGGTGAGCTTCTTTTACATCACTTGCTTTGACTGTTTTCTCCGAGGTGGCCGCGTCGCAAGATTTCAGCATATCCGTCGCGGATGCTCCGAAATTTCGCTTCTTTCGTAGAAAGTTTTGGTATTTGGTTGGTTTCCGGACGTGGGTATTCGACGACGGTTCGGAATTCGACCTCTTCTCTTCTGGGTGCCCAGCTTTTGGTTCCGTCTCTGATCATGGCGTTGATTTGGTTGAGCTTTTTGTTGTTTTTTCCGCTTGTGCATTCCCCAGTAGATGGCGATTAGGCTGTGTATGCCATGGAATTTGAGTCAAGGCCTGTCTATTCTATTTTGACGTGAAATGGTGGTGATGTTACGGGGTCGTTGGGGGAAATATGGCTAGGTTTGTTGCTCGGCGATGCTTTATGGATTTGTAGCTCGTCTCCTCTGTGATTTCTGAGTATGGTGAGATATGTCATACAGATATTTGGCTCGGTTTTAGTAAAGTCGACTTTGAGTAATTGTTGCACAGGTCAAATTTCATGCACAAGAATCCTGGATTGCTGTTGAATTTTCTTTGCTGTCGACTGAGCTATGCACACGCCTTTTATTATTCTTCTTTGTCCAATATCTTGCCTGAGATGATGCATTTCTTGTTTGATTAGTAGATTCCGTTGACCGAGGTTTTTCTCCTTTTCGCATGGAAAGGGTTTTCCACATTGATTTCGGTGTTGCTGCTCGTTTTGAATCCACTCCTATAGCTTCCATTATTCAATTGTGGCCGTTGGCGGTTGCCTTGGTTGGTTGATTTCATATCTCACCTAGGTGTGGGAAGGTACTGATTATTTATAAGCTACACGTCTAAGGTACTTCTTGTTCATGTGGTGCTTGCTGTTGATCATACTATACGATATAGATGGCTGGGAGTAGTTTATGAAGTGTGTCTATTACAACAGGACTTTGCTATGGGAACACGAAGCCTTTTATGGGATATCACAAAGAAGTATTTTACAGTCGGTTTGATTGGGCTTACTGTTTCAGATCGATATGCAAGTATAGTGTCTGTTCGTGGCTCCTCTATGTCTCCTGCATTTAATCCCAGAAGTGACACCAGTTAGGTACCAGTGTCCTTCAATATTTCTATAGATATTTTATTTGAAACATTATGAGCTCAGGATCACTCAAATTGTGGTGAGCTGATTTATTATCTGTATGTGTCTAAGTGTCTATGATGCTGACTGATAGTCGCTCTCAGTGCAGATGACTATGTGTTGGTGGAGAAATTCTGCCTTGACAAGTACAGATTTTCACATGGTGATGTTGTAGTCTTCAGGTAGCTCTCTCTTTCCCGTTGTGGTTACATGATTTGTATTTCAAAATCAGTGTACCTCACTGCTTGGGACCTGTGCTATCTGATCTGGTTATATGATATCAAAATTACAAGATCCATGGAGCCAAACATGCTGCATACGTGATATGTGAAATTCTGATGCCATATAAACCACTTGTTGGCATTATGCACGTGAGGACCCTTGACGAATCTTTGAGATTCAAGACACAAGCTAGGAGGGGCTGCACCCTTGATGTTGAATACCTCATCATACTATTAGAATGTAATAATAGCTCATTAGCTGTCTTAGAACCTGCTGTGCCAAAAATGGTTTTGATGTGGGATCTCAATTCTCTGATGTTAGAGTCGAATTCCTTGGAAATAGCAGGGGACCTTATCATTGAATCTCCTCTTTTTGGCAATCTTCATCTTCTATCAAGATTGGGGCGAATTTTAAGTACATTGAATGTGGTGATCATCTGTGTAACTACTCTATCAAGCGTCAATTTTGCTTCTGTAACGAAATCTCTTGCAGCTCGCCAAACAATCACAAGGAGAAACACATAAAGAGGATAATAGGATTGCCAGGTGACTGGATAGGAACACCCAATTTGGATGATGTGTTGAAGGTTCCGGAAGGACACTTTTGGGTTGAGGGAGATAATTCTGTTTCTAGTCTGGATTCAAGATCCTTTGGCCCGGTGAGTTGGCAGTCTTTTCTTACATTTAAATTTCCATATCGTGGCTTATCTGATTCATATTGGACTAGCCACTAAAGTTGTGATTCGGTAATGACAAGATAAATGTCCTATGGGAATTTTTGTTTTCTCAATGATCTTCTAGACTTTCTTTTCTTAATAGGATGGGGAAGTTGTATGCAAGTTGTCGCCATAGATGCTAAAAAAAGTTTATAGTCTGTCAAGCTACTTGAACAATTTCTCCGGAAACTGTGGAGACAGTTTTGCATGATAGAACTTTATGTTTCTGGTACAACCAGTGGCTGGAGTTTTCAACATGCGAGCCGATTGAGTTGAGAAATGCTATAAATAATCAGTACCTTAGATGTGTAGCTTTATATTTACTTTTAAGACTTTTTGCGCTTGCATTGATCCCTTTGCTTGGATACGATCTTTTCGTAATAATTTGTCGGAATTGGGTGTTTACTTATGCAACTTGCCTTTTCCTTAAAGTTTACATTTATGCTATGTCAATTCTTCTCTGTGGATAATGTCAACTAGCTTCTGATGAAGTGTGGAGGCTTAGTTACACATGGTTCATGCAATCTAAATGTGGTCTGGACGAAATCTCTCATTTCGTTTTATGGTTTGATGCATTTCCATTGGCAGATCCCTCTAGGTTTGATTCGTGGAAGAGTGACCCACGTTGTGTGGCCACCTCAGAGAATGGGTCGCGTTGAAAGAGAAACTAATCGGCGTCCACTTTCCTCCTTACAAGATAGGCCCGAATTCTACTGAGGCTGGAGTGATTTTGTTGATCATGTTATGGGTTGTCTCTTCTAAGCATCAACCCGGTTTTATACTCTTAGTTTCTTTGAAATGCTCTGGTGCAAAACAGGCTATTGTCAATTCAGAATTTACTCCTTTCTTCTGTTTCATATCACCAATCTTGTATTTCAAGAGATCGGTCAATAATTTTGGAGAAACTGGAGGAAATTTGTTGTATGTTCATGTTAGGCATCTGTTGATTTATTCATTTTCTAAAACACGAGTGCTCAGTCATCGTCTCAAGCACTGTTATAATTACCATTCCAAGTCTCTTTTACTTGTACTCTTGTACTTGGGTTGTTCTGGATGTTACTGAGCACATCTCGGTGAACAGTTTGTGTTTTGCTCCTCCAATTCTTGTCATGCCTCGAAGAGACTGACTTTGTGCATTTTATTCCCATATGGTTATTTTATTATTGTATGTTTTTCTGAAATCAGAAAGAATCTTTTGGTCATGTTGCCCAAAAGCGAAGATTTGGGCTTTCAACTTTGATTGAACAGCTTCAAGCAAACGATGATTCTCTTCTCTGCAGATTTGAAGTTCCCAAGCCCAAAACAACAACATTAAGAGCAAAGTGGATATGGTATTGAAACCTGTTGTTTTGTGTTTTTCCTTTTGGTTTTGGCTGAAATTGTTGTGTATGGCACAGTGGAATTTAGATTTTCTTTTAGCTTGTTGGCCAACTTTCAGGTTCACTTTGATTGCAAAGCGGGCTTCTCGACTTAAAAATCTTTGGTCAGGAAAAATAGAACAAACCCGGGATCGTGCTCAATAATCTTTTAGTTTTGCTTGGTCGTGAAATTGTTACACCCAAGCGTGGTGTCTTGTTTGTCTGAATTTGACTGCCCGTTTCCGCGTCCCTTGGCCTTCAAGGGGCGAACCTTTTGGCTTCTGTAATTGGGTTGACATGTTTCAAACCGGGAATTTCCGTTGCGTGATAGGAATGGCTGGTGTTAGTGTAAGTTGCTCGGTTCTCTGCTTGTTGAGTCGGTAAATCTGGACTTCTGTGTTAGCTCTCTTCTTGTTTTAGCTTCCCATTTGGTTCCGTTGAATCGGCGAAATCAATTTCTCTCGCAACTGTATTGGTCGAAGGGCATCGGACCCGCTCCCTTCAAGCCCGTCTGAGCTTTAACACGCAGCGCCCCGTGCCCGTGTTATTAAAAATGAGTACCTACGTCTCAATCTAGTCCCACCCCCCCGTCTCCCACGCTAGATGCTCTCTGAAACATGCGTACTCTTCCCTTCTTCGTCCTCATCGTGGGGAAAATGTTGCGACAATCGCGAAAGGTTGGACCGCGGAAAATGAAATTGTCTTTTGGCACGATGCCGTGCATGCGTGTTCGTGGAATCGGCCCTATGCATGACCCCCGGTAAAAAATTTCTTCTTTGGCTGAAGAATGACGAATGATTAAGACATGGAAAAAGGAATCTTACCATCATCGTTGACTTCTGACTCTCCCCGTGTCTTGACTTTCTAATTTGCGGCTGCCGGCACGAACAATGTCGATTGTCCGAGACGTCAACGTGCGGCTGTCGGTGTCCAGCTTAATGGGTCCACACCGGACATTTTTCATTCTTTATGTTCCTCAATCTAATGGGCCCTGTCAAATCCTAGGGACTTCAATTTTGAAAAGGATTTTTATTAAGAAAGGAAAAATGGCACAAATAGTATATGAATTTTGGTCTAATATGTAATATGGTCCTTGAACTTTTAATCAGTTCATGCGATCCCTGAACTTTAACTCAATGTGTAATGTTGTCCCTGAACTTTTGATATATGTTCGATTTAGTCTCCGGACTAATATGAAAATGTTTAATGTTGTTTCTGAATTTGAATTAATGAAAGGATAATATTGAATATTTTCATATAGTGTGAGGCTAATTTGAACATGTATCAAAAGTCTATAGACCACGTTGAACAAATTAAAAGTTCAAAGATGATATTGCACATTTAGTTAAAGTTTGAGGGACCACATTGAACTAATTAAAATTTTAGAGATCACATTGCACATTATGTCAAAGTTTAGAGGCTATTTATGTCATTATCTCGTTAAGAAATTATTTGGATACTTGTTAAATAATTAAATAATGCAGTGCTACAGTAGTCAACTTTGCTGAATTATCCCATGATGTTCTTAACAAATACTTTAAAAAAAATTGAGAATTTTCTCATTGGATGTATGAGCAAGTGTTTTGGTCAACAATGAGATATATTAATGGAGAGCTTTGAACTCATCGAAGTAACAAGGACTTTGGAGTTGAGTCCTTCCTTTCTGACCAAACCCCGTGAAAAAGAAAGATAAAGAAAAGAAAAGAAAAGTGGAGTCATCTTTTGTTTTCGCCAACCCCGCCAACATGGAAACCTTCGAATAATAACTAATTAACCTAGACTAGACAATGACCATAGGTCATGCTTTGGGGGAATTGTCCAATCAGTTCTAAACTTTCCAACTTTGCTGACGTGGCAATGTGCCACTTAAGACGGCCCGTGATAACTAGATCGCAAAAATCAGCAACTAAATTGGCAAAATTAAAAAGTTTATCGTTGAATTGATATTTGTATAATAGATTTAGGACTTGT
This sequence comes from Syzygium jambos, assembly GCA_031216235.1. NCBI lineage: Eukaryota > Viridiplantae > Streptophyta > Magnoliopsida > Myrtales > Myrtaceae > Syzygium > Syzygium jambos. The sequence continues at coordinate 5,868,219 of CM062220.1, forward strand.
ATTATTGGTAGACAATGGCAGATCTTAAATTATAGGTTGAAGGGAGCAAGGAAAAATATATATTTTTTCATTAGTGAAAAAAGTAAAAGCTATTTTTTTATATCACTATTCACAATTATCATAAGTTGCGACGTAATTGGAATTATTTCAATCTTTCAATTCTGGACTTTTGGCCATCCTTCCTACTTAGGAAGGGGGAGATATTCCCCACCTTTTTCAAGGGAGGTTAGGAATGAGAACGTTTAATTTAAGATGTGAGTTTCGACTCCCACACTCTGCAAAAAGGCAAGGCAAAAGTTTGAGAACAAGTTGAAAGTTAGAGTAGAATAGACCAAAAAGAAAATTCTCGACTTTTTTGTCCAAAAAACAATTTCTTGACTTTTCCCGTTGATCGACTGGTTTGATCGATGAGCTGCGACGTAATTGGAAAGAAAAAAAGAAGAGGGAAATATGTTACATTTGCATGTTTTTTTTCCCACCAAGCGCAACATGTCAAGATAGCTTGATTTTTTGCTTAAACACATCTAAATCATATGTTACATAGTTGTCTCATGTGTTTCTAAAACTTTTATATATTTTATCATTCTCAAACTTTTTGTCGAGGGAAAGTAAGAAGTGAGAAATTGTACTTTTATCTAAGCGTGGACATATATATAGAGGGAGACTACCAAATTTTGAATTAATACTACGAAAAACTTCAGACTGGTAAATCTGTGATAATTTACTCCAAATTAATTTTTTGATCACGAAAAATCCCAAATCGATAGCTTATGATAAATTTACCCCAAACTAATTTTTTGATCACCAAAAATCCTAAATTGGTACATTTGTGACAAATTTATCCTCTTTCAAATTGGATTAATACAAAAAAAAAATCACAAACTAGTACGACTGTATCAAACAGAGGGTAAAACTCCAAACTCGTATATTTGCTAATTGCCACGTGTCATTTAACTAAGTAATCTGACAGTAAAATTTAACGGAAACTAATGAAGAATAAATTTGTCATAAGTATACCAGTTTGGAATTTTTAATAATGAAAAAAATTAATTTAAAATAAATACATCGCGATTATACTAGTTTGAGATTTTTCGTAATATTAACTCCTAAAGTTTTTCCATATTGATATGTATTGTCATCAAAAGCACGTCACTTCATTGTCGCAAGAGAGAGAGAGGGACTACCCTAACAATAATTTCAATCGGTGCCGCAGCCACAAAAAATAAAAAATAAAAAAGATAATTTTTTTTTAGGGACTGCCCTAAGCAGTAGTCCCGGCTGAACGTGTCAGGATTTTGACGTCCCTGTGTCACGGCGTGCTCTAGATTTGTCAAAGGAAAAACACCACGCTACGGTGCGCATCCACATGTCAGCATGTCCTTCGCTGCCCGCGTCACCCTCACGTCACGAGCTGAAAACAGAGCGAGTAAAAACTGATAAAAGAAAGAAAGGAAAAATGGGCACGAGGAGTCCCTTTTTGTTTTCCAAAAAAAAAATTAATCTTTTCTACGAAGCACGCATTCTTTTTTGAATTAATACCACGGAAAATCCTAAATAAATACACTTATAATAAATTTGCTCCAAATTAATTTTTTGCCTACCGAAAACCATGAACTAGTACATTTATAACAAGTTTATCCTCGGTTAATTTTCGTTAAATCGGATTAATACCGCGAAAAATAAAAAATCGGTGCACTACTTGTGATAAACGGAGGATAAAACCCCAAACCAGTACACTCATCAACTATTACGTGTCATATAACTTAGCAATTTAATAGTGAAATTTAATAGAAACTAATTAAGGATAAATTTGTCACAGATATATTATGTTAGGGTTTTTCTTGATATTAACCATTCTTTTTTTCCTTGAGAAGGAATGGCTATGTCAAGCATTAGGAAACTATCTGAAATCACAGTTTTTCTGTGCTAATTCGAATTTCCAATCCCTTGGTGCTATATAGGGGTTATGATTAGCTTCCATGTTGCAAGATGGGTTTCGGTTGCTGTCGAGAAAATCTTATAAAATATACATATTGGCTCGACTTTTCATTGGTGGCAACCTCGAATTCAAGTTATGATTATTCCATCATTCTTTAAAGTGTACCAGACCACTTGGGTAATTCTTGTTGCTCCTCACTAGTATACTTGTTAATGACTAATTTGGTTTTGAGAGCGGAGTTTGAGATTTTCGTATAATTAATCGAGGCATGTTTGAAAATTCACTTGAAAAAATCCGTCTATGTCGAAAAGACAAGCCCGGTTTCTTCGTTTTAGATTGCTTTTTTCGGGGTGACCAATTCTAAAAAAATTGTATGAATTCACTAAGTTAGAAAACTACTGATGAGATAATGGAAATTAACTGATACAATGTTGCTAAGCTATTCGAAAAAATTATCATCAGTCATCGCATACTGAAGAAGACTACCTAGTACTATTCTTAAATGAGCAAGAAACGAGGTACGAGTGTCCTGTCTGGCGGGAGCTTTTACCTTGCCTTGTGGGCGTGTGGGGGTGGTTGAGGTGGAAGATTGAAGAAGTGGACGTGGGTCGCGCTCCCCCAAGAAACTGAAGCCACCATAGCAGCAAATCTCTGCACGGAATCGATTACCCACATCTGCCGACTCCCCCATGGAACCGATCATGTGAAAAGGGTTCGGCCGTCTCCAGGGACTTTCCCTCGGAAAACAGAAAATGGGGAACCCGACAGAAGTCCCCATCAATGGCGTCCATTTGATGGGGTCCGAAGCTTTTTGTCGTGTTTTTTTCCAGCCACCCCTCCTCCTCTTGGAGGGTGTTTACATGGGTGTGCTTTGAAAACGCAGCTCTGAATTTCTTGACGGCCGGTGAAGTAAACCTCACACGTTAATAGCTGTATTGCGACGTCTGTCCTGGGTAAACTGTAGAACTACCCCTTTCCCTCTCTCTCTCTCTCTCTCTCTCTCTCTCTCTCTCTCATCATTGTCAAATGCTTTGGCGGGGGGCAATCTCTCTGCTGCACGTATTCTTTCCCATTTATTACCGGCAGGAAAAGAAGGGAGGTATCCATACGGATCTTGTTTTTCCAAAATACAGATTCTAGTGTTCGCTCTTTGTCTCTGCAAATTGTCCTGCAAATTCTCCCAACCTCTGGCTCTGTTTCTTCGGCAGTTTGGAAGTCAGGTCAGAGTTACTGACGTTTACTCGTCTTTATCTGCTCCTCCTGTTTCTCTTTGTTCAAGTTTTGAGCGTGGATTTGCTGAATTTGGAAAAGCTATTCGGTTGTGTTTTGGGTCTGTTTAGGGTGGAGAGGACAAGGGGCTGAGGTGAAGAATGGAGGTAGCTGGGAACTACATGTAGAGAGATGTGCAAAGCAATGAGTTTTGGCTGCTTTGGTGGGTTCAGTAGCTGTAAAAGACATAGCAGCCCAGCTCAGGCCGAGGGAGATGGTAAGCATGCCAAAAGTTCTTGTACTTCCAATTTTCAAATGCAGGATGATTAAATTTCACTCTTCTCCTTTTTGAACATCTTTGGCTGTTTCTTTCTCTCTCTTTTTCTTTAACATGGGGTTTTCTTGATCAAAGAATTCGAATGGAAGCTGACTGATGTCTGGATGATTCCTAATTGGCATCATCACCACCATCGTCTCTAAGAGCTTCCAAGGATATGAAAAACTGGTTTATGTGAAAATTTTCAGGCAAAGAAAGAAATTTTCTGCTCATCCTCACGTTATCAGTGTATTCGTTCTGATGTTTCTTGAGGGCACTCTATGCAACAAGTGTGTTCTTGCTTAATAAGCGCGATTCTGGTTCTGAGTTCATTATATCGAAAGGCAAGCTTGGTCAAAACCGTAGTCTTTATGATTGTGGCTTCAGTTGCAATTTTCGAGTTGGTATGTGTACCTAAGTCAAGTCACTGGCCAAAATTAATGGCATATTTCCTTTTGATGCATAAACAGACTGGCTGCAAAAGTAACTCAGTAGTTCGACTTTCAATTTGCAGCATTCTATGCTTAGCAAAGGTCAAATAAGAAACAAACCATGCTCGTAGAGTATGCCAGCTGAATCAAGATACTCATTAATGCAAGTTTTGACATTTCTTAACTGTATCCTAAAATATACCATGTCACGGAATGGTGTCGAAGTCAGCTGATTGTTTTCTACTGTTCCTCTGTAATTTTTTTTGCCTGTAACAGAGATTCCGACCAACAACGTGAGGCTTTTCTCTTATCATTCATTACGATCGGCAACCGGGAACTTCCATCCGTCAAATAAAATTGGAGGAGGTGGTTTTGGAGTTGTCTATAAGGTGAGCCGATTGAATTATCTGTTGAATCACGGGACAGCAAAGAATGTCCTTAGGTGTTGATACTTGATAGTTATTTTGCATGGTGTCACAGGGAGTTCTGAGAGATGGTACTCAGGTTGCGATTAAGTCCCTTTCGGCAGAATCTAAGCAAGGAACGAATGAATTCCTAACAGAGATCAACATGATATCGAATATTCATCATCCAAACCTCGTCAAACTCATTGGCTGTTGTGTGGAGGGCGAGAATCGAATTTTGGTATACGAGTACCTGGAGAACAACAGCCTCGCTAGTGTTTTACTCGGTGATTCTCATATATCTGATTTGGTGTCTATTTCAAAGTCTGTGATACTTTTAAGTGATTGAACAGACATCTTTTCTTGACTTGAACAACAATTTCCTAAATAAATTTTCAGCACAAAGAGATTCAACTATTCAACGTGTGTTAATTCCCAGTTTTGTAATGCAGGTTCAAAAAGCAAACATGTCATTCTGAATTGGCCTCAGAGGGCTGCGATTTGCCTGGGTACGGCATTAGGCCTTGCCTTTCTTCATGAAGAAGCCAAACCACCCATCGTCCACAGAGACATTAAAGCCAGTAATGTGCTTCTTGATGGAAACTTTCATCCAAAAATCGGAGATTTTGGGCTGGCAAAGCTATTCCCAGACAATGTCACCCATGTGAGCACTCGCGTAGCAGGAACAGTGTAAGAGTAATTGTTATTGTGCTTCATATCCCTCAAGGCTTGCATAGGCTATGTTCTTGCTTGGAACTTTTGCAGACAGTTCATACTTGTGGTGTAGGTTTTCTAAGAATCTACTAAGGTGACTATTCTTAACCAGAATGCGTGGTTTTTCCCATTTTCCTCTTCTTCTTTTTTTGAAGTAGATTAAACCGGATGTATAGTTAGCACTTGCAACAAATGTGGTCATCTCATGTTTTTTTTAGTTTAATCATTTAGGATGTTTTCAGGGAAAGAACGAATTCACCAGAAATAGTATCCTTCTCTCTGAAATACATGTCTCTTGCCTTTGACCACATATCCTTTATGTGAGATCACTATTGAGTTAACTCACACATTGTGAACTTTGTTCTGTTTAACCTCATGGCCTTATGGCTATGTGATTTGTCTTTTTTGGTTGCTCACAGAGGTTATCTGGCTCCAGAATATGCCCTCCTAGGCCAGTTGACGAGGAAGGCCGACGTGTACAGTTTTGGGATACTCGTGCTCGAAGTCGTTAGCGGCAGAAGTAGTAGCAAAGCCGCCTTTGGGGAGGAACTCATGGTTTTGGTGGAATGGGTATGTTTCCGGACTTAAGTACAGAAAAGTTCACAATTCAGATGATCTACCTGTGTTTCTTATGCATTTTTTTTTATCAGGAGCATGGATGAAATTCTATAGCAACTCGAGACCCTTAATTAAAGTGTTCTAACTTACAGTAGCAGTTTTGCATCTTTTAGGATTGAAGTTGTACTAGCCACAGCGTTGTATAAATTTGTAATGAGCACTATTATAGTATAATACTGGTATACCGACATATGGTCGATAATTGAGTAGTTAATAATCATCTAGTTTTTTAGCATCAAACAGGCTTGTTCATCCAAAGGCGAGTATCAGAAATTTGTCTAGATAGTGTCCTTTTCGTCTTGATGTCTAAGAAACAAGATTCAATGTTGGGGACCATCTGCAAGTTTGAGCTGACGAGTGTAGCATCACTAGCATTGGGAAGAAGCCGTGCATTGAGATTAGTTCTAATGCTTTAAATTGAAATGACACGATTGCATATATGTTATTGCAGCTCGTCCCTTGTCTTGGTTTTTCAATATTTTATGGATTGGAATGGCTTATGATATGGGCATAACATCCCTCCCTCAGATCCTGCATCGATTGGTCTGTGCATATGCTCACTAATGCTTATTTCCGAGCAGACGTGGAAACTAAAAGACGAACAGAGACTTCTAGACATCGTCGACCCAGAGCTGGCAGAATATCCGGAAGATGAGGTGTTGCGCTACATCAAGGTCGCACTCTTTTGCACTCAAGCAGTTTCGAACCAAAGACCGACTATGAAGCAAGTGGTGGAGATGCTTTCAAAAAATGTTAGCCTTAACGAGGAGTTGCTGACGGAACCTGGCGTATTCAGGAGGAATTACACTAGGCAAATAGCCGGCGGTGGCGCTAGTTCGTCAGCGCCTTCTCAGGCCCAGAAGGGTAAGCAGGTGCCCAACCCACAGGACGCCTCGACTCAAAGTAGCTTCCACGGTGTGAGCCAAGTACTTCCGAGATGATGATTAAGTCACTTGTTATCAAATGAACATGCGCAGCTCCGAAACCCTAGTACCCGAATTTTTCCCCAACTTTACTTGGCAATTGGTCATACTCCCGGGTATCTCTTCGCGCTAACGATGCTCTCAGTAACAATCGGTTTCCGTGTGAGTAGGTACCAGAGTGCATACGGATTGAGGATAACTAGAGAACATTTTTCGTTTTGGTGAAGATCACTCTTTAGAACTTATGTATAGGCATTGTTGATTCATTCATCTGTATGACATCGAGATAAGGTTCACCAATAAAACATAAGTCGTTTCATGGTATTGACTGCTCTCTTCTCGTTAATGGATGAAGATACGTAATCTGCGATTACATCTATGTCTGCATTGGTTTGGTTTTTTCTATGGTTGGCTTTTCCTCCTATGAAAACCATGATGCTAGCAATCATAAATGAGCCACCAGGTACAAGAACCTTCTGAAACTCGAAACGATTAATTGTACATTGACACCACATTCGGTTCCAAACGCAAGGCTCGAGGTTTGGTTTCCGGATCAGCAATCTGAGAACCGTCCCTCGGCACCGAAAGCCTTTCGCCAACAGTAACTGCGGTTCTGCTAGGAGGATTGTGTCATCTGATTTGCAAAGAACGCTAATGGACGAGTTTTCACCGATAGAGCAACCATGTACTGCCCTTGTTGAAGTGAAGATATCAGAACCACGCCTTGGACAAAGAATAATGATCAATTACGAGCAAATCTATTTTCTGCCAGTACATGTTAATATGTAATTGACTCAGTAGTTTTTATGTTTCACAAACCTTGCCGTTGGAATATTCAACATAACGACATAAAACCAACAAAGCAAAATTCTGGAGGAGGAAAACTAGAACTTGAAACAGCATGATACAGGACAAGAAATTTTATAAGCAGAGACCATATGAACACAAACGCACACCAGAACATTAAGCCTGACAAAACTGATACCAAAAGTACAAGAGCTAGAGTTTTTTTCCACATTCTGCACAGAAAAGGACTGAATCTATACAAGATGCACATAAACTGATGTTCTATGATTTACTATACCCTGAACTTAACATCCCTGACCTCGAACTATAACTTTGCAATACTAGCAACCACAAATTGCAGGTCCACACCGAGAGCGCTCAAGCAGTAGATGAAACCTTCGGAGCTGCTGCTGCAACAGCCTTAGGGGAACCTTGAGCAGCCAGGGCTGCACCAGCGGCCGGTGCACCGGGTTTAGCATCTTTTTTAGATTCTGTTGATTCCGGTGGTTTAGGTTTCATATGGGGAGGAGTATTGTGCTTAAGCTTGATAACTATCTGACGCATCCTTGAGAGATCGGTTGGCTTCCCTGGTTTCGGCCCCTGCATAACCACGATGGAGGGCTGCTTCTCCTTCTCCTTCTTCCCCCTTCTCTCAATCGTTGGAACTTCACGAGGTATGAGGTCTGCAATTGACTTCCAATAGTCCTTCTCGGCTTCAGCGTGGAACTTCTGCTGGTTGGCCAAGAATAACTGGCAACAAAAATATATGGCAAAAAAATCAAATGACTGCGCAACATCTAAATGGAAGAATCTAGCTCCAAAGTGTTAAAGAGTATATCCAATGTCACTTAACTACGTGATTGTGGTGAGCCTTATGTTCAAAGTAGTCTCAATCTGACTAATAATTTAATCTTTTGGATTGAGCTCTTCAATAACATATTGGAGTCTGGTTCCATATTCATGGCCCAATTATCATTTATTTCGCGCATGATTCTTGTTTATCTCATTTCCTGTTCTTTAGCTCCACAAGCATTTCATTAGGGTTTGCACATGAGGGGTGCTAAAGTATATCCTACATTGCTTAAATACAATACTTGTGCCAAATATTCATACAGCTTCCTCAACCTAATAACTTAAGTTTTTGAGTTAGAATCTTTAACACAAAAGAAAGGGAGGCTATGCACCATCCTTATTTTCCAAACTTTTTGCTTCCTGGTAACCTATCAATCCAGTATGTAGAAGACTACCAAAAACAAGTCTTACATCAGAAGCTTCTAAGCTTGCCATCCACGGACAAGATCGATACATGAGAAAGGAGCATACAGAAGTCATACCATTAATAGGTGAAAGAGTCCAGGAAGCGGAACAATAGAGCTTCAATACTTATGCTCGGCTCTACAACATCTTTTGCAAAAAGAATGTATATATTAAAGATAGTGTCATGAGCTTTTGCCATTTCTATTTTCAAGTAGGATAAGCAAATAAAATAGGCATTTAAATGCTTAGCTCTCCTCAAACTTTATCAAGAACACAACCAAGGCTCAACTTAGAAAGAAGTTATAGTAACTACAAAAGGCTGACCCATATGATATACTGTTCACCGATTTTTACAGTCCCACAGGATGTTTGTGGCTGCTACAATCTCTCATAAACATTTAGAAACAATCAAAAACATTTAGAAACAATCAAAATTCAATATTATGTCCAACCGAATCCAACAGTTGGACCTCTTGCACAGCGGATACTCTTTTCCATCAGTCTAGTCCATCAGGCAAACATTGAGTCCTCGAGAAAAAGAGTTCTCTGCAAATGATCTGTTTTCCTAGAAAAGGTAAACTGGCAAGGTTTTTTGATCTCTCATCATTCGAAACAAAGGGAATAAATCCTGACATCGACCGAAAGGAATCTAAGCCTTTGGTCTTTGTAGTATAAATAACCTTCCGATTCGAGTTAGATCGCATAAAACACTTGCAAGATGCAACTAAGCATACCCAAGCAAAAAGGAGAAAGAAAGAACTGTCTTTTACGCACGAGCTCAGGTTCATATGTCAATTAACTTATCTGCTCTACCACAGGATCACAGTGTTCGCCGAAAAAAGGAAATTTGCATGAATTCATTACCTTCTCCCTTTCTCTATTGGAAGACTTGCTGTTCTCCACGGATATGCTGTGTTTCCGATAGAATTCGATCTTGTATTGCTCTGCCTCCTCGATGATCTCCACCAGCAGCTCTTTCTCCCTCTTCTCCTTCTCCTCCAACCTGATTGCATTTAACCTGGAAATTGCATCCCAAGTCTTCATCAATTACACCAACAAGGAGTGATCAATTCATTCCTATTCAACGATTACTCTGAAAAGCGAGCAATTTCGGTGCTTTCAACTAATCCTCAACAGCATAACACGCAGAACAAAGACTGACGCATCAGTAATTTTGATCCTACGCAGTTCGAGCTATACTGTAGTCGATCTATTCACACTGATCTATCAAATTCGTGTCTATGAAAAGCTCAAGTTCATCACTCTCTCTCTCCCTCTCTCAAAATTGATCAGTTGTAAACATCAATTGAAACGCTATCAAACACCGGAAACACAGCTCACCTCCTCCACTCTCTCAGAGCAAACCCTTCCTCCGGCTGCATGCCCGCCGGAGGCGGCAGGATCGGGCCGTCCGGCTCGCCGAAGCCCCCTTGGGAGCCCTCGCCGTTCTGCTCCGGAGAGAACCCGCCGCCTCCCGCGTACATCGGCGCCGGAGGAGGAGACTCCGCCGACGCCGCCGCCGCCTGGGACCCGAACACGTCCTCGGCCGACCCGTACGACGGCGCACCGAACACCGGCGGAGGGTCGGCTTCGTAGTCGAACCGCTGCGAGGGCAGGCGAGGGTCGTACCCGACGTAGCCGTCGCCGTCGAAGGGCCGGGCCGACCCGGCGGTGGGTGACTCGTCGCCGGCGAAGGAGGCCATCGCCGATTCCCCCTCAGGCGACGGTGAAGGTTCCGGCGATTAGCGGGAGAGAGATGATCGCCGCCCTTCGGTGTTTCGCGAGTTAATCGGTCGAGCGGTGGTGGGGCGGGCGCCGATGGTTATCCGGTGGAGCCGCGCGAACCGCCTGGAGACACGTTGCGGCGCCTGATTGGCCGCGGCCATGGACAGCCGAGGGTGGACCTATCGGCCGTGGGGGTTCGAGGGAGCGCAGCGTGGGGCTTAGCGTAGGCGATCGTAGGTCCCTCCGCGGGACGGCGCTACCTTTTCGGTTGACTGTCCCCGCCACTCGAATGCTTCATCAATTGCGTGATGACCCGGATTTCCAAATTCGGACCTCCCGAGCGTCACCAAAATGCGCCACGTGTCATCTTTTGATTGGCCAATCGGATCGCGCGATTTGTTTATAATGAGCTAATCGGCGAAACTTAAGTACAGGAAAATTACACAAAATGATATCTCAACTTTAATTCAATATGTATTATGACTCCTAAAATTTCAAATTTATTCAATATGATTCCTGAACTTTAGCTCAATATGCAATATCGTCCCTAAGTTTTAAATTTGTTCGATATAATACATGAAATTCAATTTTTTTTGTCAGGAAAGTACATGTTCAATTTAGTCATAAATTATATGAAAATATTGAATATTTTCCTTCTATTATTTTAAATTCATGGACAACATTGAATTTTTTCTTATAGCTCACTAACTAGAAGCTTAGGGACCGCATTTAACAAATAAAAAGTTCGAGAACGATTGCATATTGAGTCAAAGTTTAGAGATTATTTGTGTCATTATCCATTTAAGTTTATATATTAGTAGTAGCTTCTATGTAAGGTGTCTTAGCACGTAAATATTTAAAAATGCATTACAATGTTTTGTATAGAAGTCGCAACGAAAATGAACTTAGATTACAACAAGCAGGGCGTTAATTTCAATCCTGTAGTGGCCAATAGCCGAGTCCAATTTTTTATGACAAGGAAGCCATCCTTTGATAGGTATGTCTTTTTTGCCATGCTACAGTTGTTAATGAAGGAATCGTTTGCATAAATTAAACTAGTTTTCCGAACCACAAATTGTCCCAAAAATTATGGAGTTGTAATCGCAAAATTGCCAAAAGTCATCATCATTTCCTTTAACTACTTCGCTAAGTTAGACTTAACTTTAGATGAGAGGTACTATGGTAATTTAAGAGGTGGTAACCAAATTTAAAAATCGACTCTTGCATTTGCGCAAATTGAAACGAGTTAGAGGACATACACCCAACTTAGAAAAGTGAAACTGTTCTTAATTCAACATCTTAGATTTGATGATATTGCTCGAGTTTAATTTTAAGTATTTTAATTTTGGAAAACTTGCTTATAGAATTACGAAAACATAAAAAAAAAATTCGATACATTATTGGATAATGTCGACATTTAAGCAATTAATTTTATTGCTACCTTGTACTTTTTGGCTTACAAATTACGGTTAATACCACAAAAAACTCCAAGATTGTATACATGTGATAATTTTACTCCAAACTAATTTTTTTACCATAAAAAACCCCAAACTAGTACACCTGCAATAAATTTACCCTCAGTTTATTTTCGTTAAATTTTACAATCAAATTGCTTTGTTAAATGACATGCGGTAATTGACTGATGTGCTAGTTTTATGTTTTACCATCCGTTTATCACAGGTGCACCGGTTTTTTATTTTTTATGGTATTAATCCAATTTAACGGAAACTAACGGATGATAAATTTATCACAAATGTATCAATTTGAGGTTTTTAGTGATCAAAATATTAGTTTGGGATAAATTTGTTACAGGTGTACCAATTTGGGATTTTTTGTGGTCAAAAAATTAGTTTGGGTTAATATTATCACAGGTATACCAATTTGAGGTTTGTCGTGATATTAACCTTACAAATTAAGAGCTAAATTGCACATTGGTTTTAACTAACGAGAGGAGCATGCCGTGCCATGTTATGATCCATGTCGATGTAAACGGGTGCCGGTAGAATCAATACAAATGGTAAAACACACCATGATAATAAAAGTCCAAAAAAAAAAAAACTTTTGTTTCCGTCAAACACACCATAAGAAGAGAAGCAATTATCAAAGTGCTCTCAAAGGATCACGCGAACGCCTATCTAGCCAATTACAAAGTGCCGAAACCTTGATCCGACAGACCGTCCCGTGGCCCTTCGAGAGCACCTAGAGGAGGAAATTGCATCACCATAGCGTCATTTTTCCTTTCAAATCCAGGTTCCACCACATTGTCGAGCTGAGACGGCTGCGCTTTGGATGTTTCTCAAATTGATTACGTGCGAATAAAATGATTCTGGCCTACTTTGTCTTGGCTAATTAAATTTAATCTAAGGTTTGTCCACACATGAGATTTGCGAATTGTTTCGGAGGGCGATAGGAGCGAAGACAAGATAGGGTCGGGCCTGCAAAAATGCATGGCGATGCACTGTCGGCGAGACATTATCCTCTAATCCCAAGATTATTTTAGACAAAAATGGTGATTAAATCAATCGACGTACTTAATATTAAGAAGGGCCAATTGATGTAATTAATAAGAAACTATATATTTTTTCTTCTCTTTAATTTACTTGGAGGCCAATCATGTAAAGGATCTCATTGAGAAGTGGGACGTATCTTTTCGGGTATGTGAGAGCGACACACTTGTCGAGCGGGGAACACAAGGCAAATTGGTGATAATTGCAGCATCTTTTGTGGCCAAGGTGCAATTAATTAAAGCTTAAAAGTGTTCCTCCTATAGATTAGCATATCAGCACATTGGGGTAGATCCAATAATCTGGGCTGCATTATTGAGCTTTAATCATGTTGGAGATATCTTGGATATTTTTCTTGATTTTCCATTTCTCTTACTATGATGCCTATATGTAGGAGATTCTCCATATCTCCATTTGGTTACGCATATTTGACACATTACCTTAGATAATCATTTCATAAAATTTATATATATGCTCGGTTCCCTGATCGTAAAATAGGGAACCGGACCAGACTGGACCGTTCCAAGGTTGGTACCGGAATCGGTGATTTTTTTTTGTCTTTTTTTGGTTTTTTCTACTCCCTACAAGTGATCATTTTCTAATATTAAAAGAAAAAATAATTTACTAATTAGGGTTTGTTTCAGAATAAAAATAAAAAAATCAAGAAATCTTTGTCAGTTCATTGGTTTGTTTCCTTACGAGGAACCAAAAACCGAACCGACGCCCCTAGGTTCTAACCAATAACCAAAACGACCAATTTCATCCGGTTCAATCTAATTTCCAGGTTGGTCATTGAGACCGATGCACACCTCTACCCTAGATATCCCATGGAAGTTGACATAGACCTAATTAAAGAAGTTCTAGTACAAATTTAGTACCCCCAACGTATTTGTTTTTGAAATAAATGGAACATATACGAACATTCAAGGACAACATGCTATGTTTTTTTAAATCAATTTTCTGAACGCTCTTTATGTCAAGCACTAGTATTAAAGTCGGCACTAAAGCGAAAATTAAATCGATTTTTATTGATCAATCGTGAGTGCAATATGACATGAGTATGCTTGTCATTTCTGGAATTTGGCATTATTTCTCTCAATCGATCGATATGTACGGACCACTATTCTGATTTTAAGAATATGAAATTGAAGGTCATAAGTAATAGGGGGTGTCAATGGTTTGGTTCAGATGTTAGGTTTCCATGATACCCGATCCGAATGAAACTAAACCATATGAACCGTGTGTCTATTATGTCCCAAACCAAAACCCAACCCGAATATGAACCGAACCAAAAACGGGTTGGGCCGTGCCGTTATTCAATTCTCCTCCTTTTTTTGGGGGGATCCATTCCTTCCTTCTCATAGACTAGAAATGCTTTGAAATCCTCCATGGCAATGGTTTGAGATAACATCTTGAGTTGTAAAGTGAGCAATACTCTTTATCTGTCGTCTTTCCTCTTGTCCTTGTTGACAAGATTTGGGCAAGATTTTGAGCATGAGTGATTTGCATATTACTTCAAACCAAAATTATCCCAACCATATTTCGAATCCAAAAATTTTACAGTTTCCTAGTCATGCCGCAGCGGTTGTCCCTCAGCCCCAATGTTGTCGGCGACCCGATGCCCACCTCTGAGCTCAATGGCCACAATTGAGCAGCCTAAATCCCACCCAATCGTGACCTAGATTCAAGGCCGAGTCAACCCCTAGATCTCCGTGGAGCTCCACCGGAGGCGAGCATAAGATCTCGGCTCATTGTAGTCGCCTCGTCTTTGACTCTAGTCGTGCTGTGCCTAGTGTGCTCGAATAGACAAAGATGCGTTCAAGGTCGCTACGGATGGGGACGAGAGACATAGAGGGGAGACGATATCGTGTGAAGGATGGAGGAGCAGTTAGAGGTGAGCGGTTCCAAATTTCGTATAGGTTCCATTAAAAACCTACCCATTGAACAAATTCCTCATTTTTTAGAACATGGAACCTAACATGCATACTTTGGAACTTGAAACCTACCCTGTCACACATCCAAGATCTATTCAAATTTCACATGTATTATTAATTGAACAATTGCTGTTAAACATCATCTTTTCTGACCACCACTTGCTTCTATAATATACTGATCACAACTTATATTTAGACACAAAAAATATGTAACATTAACAAAATAAAAGTCTCTTTCATTAAATCAAAAGTCATATTAATTAGTAATTCCAAATTATGCACTTATTATAGGATGCAATAGAATAGCGTGGGATTGCGCGAGATTGCGCGAAGACATAGACCAAGAAAAACACGAAAACTTATTCAAGATTCTAGATTCCAAGTTCCAAGTTTTAGGTTCTACTTACCTAAAACTTGGAACCTATCCATCGAAAGATTCCTTTATTTTTGGAACCTAGAACCTACTTTGCATATCTTATAACCTGAAACCGGACAGATTCCCGCGAGTCCGGTTCTTAAGTCTCAGGTTATACTTTGAAACCACGCTCATCCTAGGAGCGGTGGTGCAACAAAGTGGGAGACCGAGATGGTGATGGAGTTGCAGACGAGGAGGAGAAATTCAGAGGGAAGGGGACATCAAATTCTGTGGAAGGAGAGTGAAGACAAAGGGTTATAAATATGTTTTGGTTCGGTTCGGGTCTATGACCCAAACCGAACCATTGTCATGCCCGTTTTTAAAACACATTTTTTGAACTGGAGAGATATCCGACCCAAAAAGGCTTGAAAGTTTCTAGTTGGATTGGTTCGGGTCGGGTATTTTTGACACCCTGTTAAGTAGGTAGCATCACTCTTTTAAGTTTGACCTATTGGTGCAAAATCACGTAATAAGTCTTTTCTCAGCATCTTTGGCAGCTCATCTTTATCATCCATAATCATTTTTTTATGAAAAAGATGCAATTAGTTATTATCAATTTTCTAAAGCCACTAGGGTTCACGAGCCATTTGGCCTATTTAAGCCAGATAATCAAACCATTATTTTTTTTAACAACCATGTGATGAGCAACTCCTACACTCAGACCTACCTCTCTCTCTCTCTCTCTCTCTCTCTCTCTCTCTCTCTCTCTCTCTCTCTCTCTCTCTCTCTCTGCCTCAAATCTTCATGACACTGCAAAGAATTGCTAAGAGAATGCTAAACCGTTGTCGGGTCCTCCTTCGCGCTAGAGCAAGATCACTTGTTTTTTCTGCATTGGCCTTTGGTGCTACTTTGGTCACTCTTTATGAAGATAGTTTTGTCTTTTCAAGTCATTCTCTACTTTCTTTGAGTTCCAATGGAGAAACTCCTCGATTAATTCGTGGAGCAACTCACGAGACAGAAGCAAGAATTCTTGAGTCAACGTTCAAGCACTTGCGACTTCGTTCCGTGCATGAAGAGGTTATTGAAATTCAAGAAGTCAAAGTAGACGACGAGGAGTACGAGAATAGAAGACCTCTAGTTCCTCCTATTAATGTCACAGAAGAAGAGAGAGTCTCGTGGTTCCGGAACGTCTTGCCGGAATTCGATATATTCCAGTCAAACAACTCGACACGGCCATTTCACGTTCGCGTGACGGGTTTCTTTGGCCAGAAGAATAATTGCTCGGTACAGTTCTTCATGACGTGGATCTCGCCGGCGAGGTCTTTTGGGAGGAGAGAGTTCTTGGCCTTGGAGAGCCTCTTCAAGTCAAACCCATATGGTTGTTTAGTGATCATATCAAGAACCATGGATTCCAAACTAGGGTTTAAGAAATTCAAGCCCGTTCTTGGTCACGGCTTCAAGGTGATTGCAGTAACTCCAGATTTGCCCTTCTTGTTCGAAAACACGCCGGCCAAGGCCTGGTTTGACGAAATGAAGACCGGAACGAAGGATCCGGGTGAGATTCCATTAGCACAGAATCTCTCGAACTTGATAAGAATTGCCGTCTTGTTCAAATACGGCGGTGTGTATCTGGATACCGACGTCATAGTACTGAAGGACTTTGCGGGGTTGCGAAACTCGATCGGTGCTCAAAGTGTGGATACGGTATCGAGGAGATGGACGAGATTGAACAATGCGGTGATGGTGTTTGACAAGAACCACCCGCTCTTGCTTAAGTTCATGACGGAGTTCGCCTCGACCTTCGACGGTAACAAATGGGGACACAATGGACCTTATTTGGTGTCTAGAGTGGTTGAGAAAGTCAATGGGAAAGGGGGCTTCGAATTTAAGGTTTTGCCGCCGATGGCTTTTTATCCGGTGGATTGGACGAGGATCGGAGGTCTGTTCAGGCGGCCGGAGACTCGGGCCGAAGCGAAATGGGTGGAGGCAAAGATAACGCAGTTGAGTGGGGGTACATATGGGGTGCATCTATGGAATAAGCAAAGTAGGCGATTGAAGATTGAAGAGGGAAGTGTCATAGGAAGATTGATCGAAGATCATTGTGTTACTTGTGAAAAGATATACGATTAAGGAAAATGTTCCGGTCAAAGGACCACTATGTTCATCATTTTTGCTCTTCAAGATCTGTCAAAAGTTGTTTATTTTCCTTACATACCTCCTGGTAATTGTATAGATGGTTGTGCTCCTTTTGATTGGTGCGTTGCAATAAATGCACGAAATGCGGCTATAATATGGCGGTTCATATTAGAAAAGGAAGTTGTGCATGTTCAATCAAAGGCAACAGATGTTCTGCTACTCTAGAAAAGTATATCGATTTAGTAATCAGTTTGATTACACCGGCATAGCTCAATATACAATTAGTGTTTTTCAAATTAGAAGCAGGAAACTCTGCTCTTTGTCCTTGTAGTTGCATATGTTTTCAAATGAAGTCCGTGCACTTTTAACTTGTCTAATCCGGATTTTTTATTTTCGCAAATTTTCTAATCAAGTGTCTTCGACACCGAATTCCATCTCTAATCAAATTCAACTAACGAGGTTGTCGAACGACACCAAACTATGGTACGAAAAAAGCATGCCGATTCCCAAGTGGATGTGGGTGGAAAAATTGAGACAATATAGATAACGCCGGAGTATGATGTGAATAAAATCTCTCAGCATTGATATTCACGTGGACATCCACATCGGAAAAAATTTATCCACGTCCTATTGCGACATCGGTAGGGGGGCTTGATTAGAGAATTGGTGAGAGCAAAATAACTTAATTAGATAAATTAAAAGTATAAAGACTTAATTTGGAAATTCATGGCGAGAGGTGAAATTTTTCCTAAAAAAAAGTGTAAGAGAATGGAAAGAATATTTATATGTGAAGTCCCCAACCAAATAACGCATGCATGACAATATCATAGAACCACCTTCTTGTCAAGGATAATTTGTTTAATGCACTTAAAATAACAATTGAATACAAGTAACAGCCTTGTTGCAAAGGTCTTAATCATTGTAGTATTAAATATACATGTTACATGTTTGGTAGGAGCCCAAAAAGACATAATATAAATTAAAGTCGGCATGGCTCCAGAGAATTCACCTGCTATTTTATATTATCTTTGGTGACACAGCAAAAACCTAATAATAACTCCGTCTTCGTTATCTTCGAAATTAAGATAGAGTAAGGCGACGATTAGGTGCCATCTTCGTTTTCGAATCCGAAACCAGAGCAAGATACAACGAAATAATTTCTCTTTCGGTGGTGTTATTGAGTTGTCGCACGTGGGTTTTCCGATGAGTTTCTAACGTGTTTCGGAGGGGTAGAAGTTGAGAAGGAGAATTTCGAAAATAGAGATCGCGCATCCTTCGATTAATAGGTCTTAACTCCTTATCCGAAAAGAATGGCAAGCTTATCGTTATGACACTAATTTAAGAAACTCGCGCAAGGGTCGATTCGAAACTCCAATTCAGGGACCTGCTTGAGGTTACTTCCTGCCTCAATCCGTGTCCTAACCTTCCTTTAAGGGATAATTGTCCGAAAAGTTTTAAACCTATTGTATGGTGGCTAATTCAGTCCTAAATTTTCCGTCGCAGATTACTTACTTTGTTATTAATCAGCAGCATAATAAAATACTACATAACATGCTCCGAAAGAAACTATATCTATTGAGGGCAGGAATTTTGGTGACTCTATCTTATAAATTAGGATAGATTAGAGCGAGGTTTTTGACAGACATGGAGGGCTCAGAGCAGAATAGAGCTCGTTGCATAGTGTTTATTTCCTTCCGAGCCTCGCTTGATGGGGACTCTATGTGCTTATCGCACCGAAACGACACATCACGGGAAACTAAATGTGCTCAAGGGATACCAACTCGGTTAGGAGAAGCAAAGTCGGAGGCTATTGATTAGGTGCCATATTTCTTTCAAATCCGGAACCGAAGCAAGATTCAATGGACCAATCTCTCTTTCAATGGTGTAATTGAGTTGCCACATACGTGTTTTTGCTGCTGAGTTCCTAAGGTGCCCAGACAGGTAGAAGTTCGAAAGGCGAATTCGAAAAATAGAGATCGCGCATCCTTCGATTAATGGGTAACAACTTTTGATCCGAAGAGAATGACGGACCTATAACTATTATACTAATTCTAAAAAGTTGCTCAAGGTTCAATTCCAAAGTCCAGCTGAGGTTATTTGGTGCCCCAATATCCATTTCCTCAAACTTCCTTCAATGAGCAAAGATGTGGACTGTGGAGTCGCATCGCACGGTAATGCCTTATCGTACGAGCAAGATCCACCTCCATGAACGAGGATAGCTCTGCCCTCCATCGTCTATAGCATTTACTGGATCGTGCCCGCTTCGATCGAAAACCTCGCCGCGATCTAGCCATCATCGTCAAGCAGGAGGGGCCGTCAACTCTAGAGGCCCCTCCTCCAAATCTCTCGTTCCCATCAATGAATTCACGGTTTCTTTGACAGCAAGGAGCTCAACATTTCCATTTTATGGATACACTAACACTGGACGTCTTGGTGCTTTCATATAGGGGTGAGCAAGATGGACTGCCTAAATCCGGACCGGACTGGACCGAACCGAACAGGACTGACCGGTTTGGTCCGATTCTCGAGAATATCGGTCCGGTTCCCGGTTCCTAAAAGTGGAACTGGTTTCCGGACAGTCCGATTCTTGATTCTAGGGTGGGAACCGAATCGAACCGGACCAATAAATATATATATTTTTCTAATTATATATATATATATATATATTTATTTATTTATTTACTTTTTAAAATTTTTTAAAAAAATAAAAAGCCTAATCTAATTTCCCCAATTTTCTATTGCCTTTACCAATAAGTGATTGGTCCTATTAGAACCGGACCGAACTATCGATTCGGTCCGGTCCATGGTCCCAAGACTAGCTGGTCCGATCTTCAGTCCTAAAAACTGAGGACCCTCTCAGTCCGATTCTCAGTTCTTCGGTTGGACCGTACCGAGCCAGGAACCGCTCACCCCTACTTTCATATGCTCATCTTACTTCCTTATGATAAAAAAAAAAAAAAAATACGATAGCATTTCGCGTTAAGGAACGTGCAACTTTAAATATGTCCCTAGTTATCTCGTACCGTCCTATCGCTTTATTCCTTAAGAGCCATACATCATGCAAGCACGCTGCTTTCTTGAATTGGGCTAAAGTCCAGACTCTGCCAAAAACACTGTTAACATCCAATTGGGCTCAGCTCCAGCCCAACCCCAAATATTGTCCGAACCCCAATTGATAGGCAGGCCCGTTTTGGGACCGATACTTACCTTGTCGCAGCCGATTCCCAATTTTTAAAATCGAAAATGAAGCCTAACCCGAAACCAAACCGAACCGGCGATTGAGATTCGCGTCCTTAAAGACTTCTTTAGAGCCGTCTTTCAGCACTGATTCTTGTCATTCGAATTCCACGCTTGATCACATTCGAGATTTTTGCTTGCACTTTCAGCAGTTCAAATTGACTTGCTCCCACCAAATCCGTAAACCCGCATAGCCCAAGCTCAAATCACACAAAAAAGCCATATAGAACTCGAAACCTTTTTGAGCTCGAAATATCTGTCAATTCAAACGTGGAAAGTGGAACAAAACACCGTTTACCATTGTTCTTAACCCGAATCAATTTTTAGCACGCCTCGCCATTTCCACGCCTCCCCGAACCAAACCCCTTTTTTCTACTGCCGCCATTCAAACAAAACACGTCTCCATGATCTTGACCCAACCCCCTTGTTCAGTTCGAATTTTCAACCCCCAGATCCTAATAAAACACCATCCAAAGATCAAATTTTTACCATTAAGAAGACACCGAAATGCATCGAAACGAAACGGGTCGAGAGGTTGGGCAACCAATTTCATTAAATTCCACTGAAAATCGAAAGACACACGATCTACACGAGGGAAAGGAGCACCAAATCCACTTGATCCTCTCTCGCCCAATCCCGGTTCGCAACAGAGACCCACCGAGCTAAAAACGACCTAAAACACAACGCCCCAGAAACCCCTACGCCTCCATATACAAAACCCCGACGCTCCTCCGTCCAGCCGGAACCCTAGCCGGAGCAGATCGGGGATCAGCCGCCGAAGCCGTACAGGGTCCTGCCCTGCCTCTTGAGGGCGTAGACGACGTCCATGGCGGTGACGGTCTTGCGCCGGGCGTGCTCGGTGTAGGTGACGGCGTCGCGGATGACGTTCTCGAGGAAGATCTTGAGGACCCCCCGGGTCTCCTCGTAGATGAGGCCGCTGATGCGCTTGACGCCGCCGCGGCGGGCGAGGCGGCGGATGGCCGGCTTCGTGATGCCCTGGATGTTGTCCCGGAGGACCTTGCGGTGGCGCTTCGCCCCGCCCTTCCCCAGCCCCTTCCCTCCCTTCCCGCGGCCCGACATCCTCCCGTGCCCACCTTTTTCTCGAGAAAGCCGAGGGGAAAAATTCCGAAGGAGAAAATCCGGGAAAGATCTGATTCCTGCTTTGCGGCGCTGCGAAGCGCGTCTTTTATAGGGCGGGGGCGGGGAGGGGGGAAGATTGCGAGTTGTTTTTTATTTTTATCTTTTTTTTATGTCTGTGTTTCTCGAGCTGGGTTGTTGGCCGTTGGATCGGGATCCATCGACGGACGGGAGCGGCGATCCGCGTCGCGGGATCTGGGCGATCGCGGACCGTAGATGGGCTCGTGAAACGGACGGGCGGTTGGAGGCGGACGGGGAGGGGGGCGGAAACGCGGATCGGTGACGTGGCGGATTTCCTCGGCGGTCGGTGGCTCCGGAAGAGTCGCTCGCGATTTTTTTCCTCCTTTTTTTTTTCGAACGGCGCTCGATTTTTCGAATGACCGTCTTGCCCTCGAGGTCCTTTTGGGCTCGAGCCCGGCACAACCGAAAGAACTCGGACATGCTCGAGGTCCGACTCGTTCCCTCGCTCGATCGAACTCGACTCTCTGACCCGCAAAAAAAAAATACAAGAAGAAGAAGAAGAACTCGACTCAACTCGAAATATTTGAACTCGCAAAATATGTAAAAGAGGTGAGAATATAAATTGTTAAAGATATGCATTTGTGATATTATGTGATCGTGTATATTGTTATGTAATTCTATAAATCTTCATTGATTTGTTACTTTAGATAGTCGTTATGTAAAGCCTATAAATAGGCTCGTGTACAATTCACTTGTCAATGAGCAGAACATTATTTTTTCTCTTTACTCGCAATTCTCAACTTAGTATGAGAGTCGGTATTACCTGAGGCGTGACGTGTGCCTATCAAGTCAACCACACTTATGACCCCCACACTTATGACCCCCACGACGTCAGCCGCACCAACAGCATCTCTATCGATTCTCTGCCAAGAGCGAAACTTTTAGTCACTGTTCGACATAATTCCATCGCTCATGAAGTCTCACCACCAAAAACCACCGGACGTGCGTGGTGGCGTGTGTGGCGGCGTCCAGTTTCTGCCAATAGAAATTTCAGTATTTCGGAGTCTTGAGGGCGATAAGTCCGAGGCATTGTTCCTTTGTGATTTGTACGCCTTCCTCCGCGTGTTTCTAAGCACAAACACAAACCCAAGACTCACCATCCTCTGCCGAGCTAGTTCGTGATGTCTCACCGCCAAAAACCACCGGACGCGCCTCTAGAAGGATCTGCGCGTGAGTTCCACTCGCCGCCACAGCAACATGCGCCTGCACGCGCCACGTGTCTTTGTTCTGCTGACGTCATCACTACGTTGCCTCTACTTTATTGACGTCATTTGACACGACACCTCCGACGGTTGATCGTTGACCTGTTCAATCGGACCGTTGACTGATTTAGATCGGACCAGTTGGGCCGTTTCCGTTGCATTTCTGACCGGTTCGATAGTTTTCTCACTGGTTCTTAGTGATTTCAGCACGCTGAGTTCATTTCTGAGACTTATTTTCCCCTTATCTGCTCCCTAGGTAGTGTTTCCTCACATTTATTGTTCAATTCCTCACATTTATTGTTCAAACTGTTGTTTTTAACACGGTAGAGTCCATATGATGGATTTATTTTATAAGCATTGTTACCGACATGTTCATATGGCATCCCATTTATATCGATAACGATGTAAGCAATCTACCGGGCCAAACAATCAACTCCGAAGCCGAGGTTCATATGCACATCTATTTGCCAATGATGTTGCTATAGAAACTTCTTCCATTGGACTGTCGGTCAGTTTCTCACTAGAGAATTTCCATTCAATTCTTAGAGAATTTGGTACTTTTAGCTTCTCTATCTCTCTTGCTATGTCTATCGCTTCAGGTGATTCCGATTCATGGTATTTTGATTCCGCTTGCTGCAATCATATGACATCAAATTCTAATTTGTTTAAGTCAAAATCCTTCCTCTCACATGCACCTACTATTCAAATAGTTGACAATTCTCTAATACAAGTCAGCCATACGTACAGGGCACATTTTCACATCCACCTTGTCCTTACTTAACACTTTTATAGTTCCCCAACTCTCTCTAAATTTAATTTCAATTGGATAAATATGCGAACTTGGCTTTGATGTTCACTTCTCTTTTCGCGATTATCATGTGCTGGATCCACAGACGAGACAGACTATTGATACTAGCTAAAGAGTGGGACGCCTATTTGAACTTGTTTCCTTAAATATTCTCGACTCTTTTGTTGGTTGTGTTGCCACAGTGTCATTTGAAACTTGACTTTCTCGGTTAGGTCATCCTTCTTCTTTTAAATTAAAATCCTTGATTTCAAGTGGTCATTTAGGCTATGTTGTTGATAAACATTTTGATTGTTTACCTTACAAATTGATCTTAATGAATCTATTTTTCTTGCTCCCTTTGATTTAATTCACTCTGACATATGGGGAACTTCTCCAACACCTGGGCTCTTGCTATTTTGTCATTTTTGTTGATGTTTGCTCCCGTTATATCTTTGTCTTATGAGAGCTTGCTCGTATCTACCACGATTTTGTTGTAATGATAAAAACACAATTTTTTCAAAAGATATCAAGATTTTTCATACTGATAATGCCATGAAATATCGAGATACGGGATTTTTTAAACTTCTGTCCCAACAAGGTACTCTTATTCATCATTCAGGAACTTGCTAACAAAATGGCTACGTGGAACATAAACATAGGCATATCATAGAATGTTACATGAACTCTTTTATTCTCCGCCTCTTGTCTAGAAAAGTTTTGGAGGAAGCTTATCTCGCTGATATATATTTGTGATATTTTGTGATTCTGTATATTATTATGTGATTCTGTATCTCTTCCTTGATTTATTACTTTAAATATTCATTATGTAAAGCCTATAAATAAGCTCGTGTACTATTCACTAGTCAATGAACATAATATTATTTTTATCCTCATTCACAATTCTCAACTTAAATAAATAATAAAAAGAAATATTATAATATTATAATATTGTTGGTCACCAACACCAAAAAAGTTACAAAAAAACAAGGTACTTGATTAAGTTCGCAGGCCACTTGACGCTTGAACCCGATTGGACTTGGGCAAGCTAGGTGAGGCTGGCTTGAGGCGAGGCTCGAGTTTGCTTGTTGTCGGTCGCTGGCAGTTGTTGTGACCAGCGACCGGCCAAGGAAGAAAACCAAAAAAAAATAAATTAAATAAAAAATAAAAATAATTAAAAATTCGATTTTTTTGGTAATTCTTCATAGAAAATCAAATCGGATATCAAACGGTGGAAGATATTTTCCAATTCTTTTTTAGGTCTCATCCGAACAAGGGAAAATATTGTCATTTTCCTAAAAAATGAATTTTCGAAAAATATTTTTCAAAAAAGTTACATTTCTCATGAAATGAACGGAGGCTAATCTTAACTTATTTTCTGTAATAAAATTTGGTTTAATTTTGTTTCAAATATACGGTTGACCATAGTGTTGATTTCTTCCATACGATGACTTAATGTATGGCTCATATCTTTTCTTGGCTCATATACTTTGGATTCATGTTCGAAGATTAACTTGTTTAGATTGTTTGGCTTGACACGTGGTTGGTCCATTTAATTTATATTCAAAACTTAAACTTTATTTTATAATTTGGTTGATTAAATTAGGTACAATTTATCTTTGAATACATAGTTAATAACTTAGCTTTATCGTGTATTTTTTCAAAATGCTAATTGTGATTTTGTCCTTTTCTTATGATTTTTAGCAAATGATAATTGGAGAAATGGTTATCGCTTCGGCCCATCTGATATCGTTCTAGGCTAAATTTTATATTAGAATGGTTTAATAGTGTAATCTAAGTCAAATTGAGCTACTACTATGCCCAATTCGAGCTCAGCTCGACTCACACGCTCGATACTCGAAACTTGACTTGGGCATTAAAGTTTCCCCCGGAGCCCGGCTTGAACATAAAAATCAACATACTCAATCTCAATTCGGCTCAATGGCGATGAACTTATAAAAGGAACTCGATCGAATTTGTACATTTGTGGCTGAACTACCTAAATTTAAGAATTATGTGTTTATGTTTTACGTTCTTTAAATATCCTTTTTTTAAATAAAAATAAGAACAAAAATTTAGATCACGCCGGCAATCTCTCAAGCCAAGTATTGGCGAGCTCAAATTTGATAAGACGACCCGAGTGGCTTGAGCTGAAGCTCGATCGAGAATCGGGTGAGCCCGACTTGGAGCAATTATCGAGTTGAGTTCAAACTTGCGAAAGATAGTAAGCTCGAACCCGAACCGAATTGAACCGAACCGACAATGTTAACCCAACACATAGCCCACCAGAAAAATCCCAAAGCCGCCAATTGAAAAATTAATGATTTATTCTGACCCAAAAATCAATAAATAATTTATTCGACCAAAAAATAATTAATTAAAACAAAAAAAACAAAAACCTCCGGTTTCCTTAGACTCCATTGTCCAAGTCCAACAACAACAAGGACAACAACAACAATCCATCGAGCGACACAACCAAAACGCGCAAGGCGAACACCAGAGGCGCGATCGGGCCCAACGGAGCGCCCCCCGATTCAGAGGCCAACCACCGCGCCCGCCGCCGGCAACCGCCGTCTCCGGTGCCCCCTCTCCGGCGACCTCCGCCGCCGTCCGCGTCCGGGAGCATCCACGACCCCCCGATTCGGAGGCTGGGTCGCTGAGACTCGAGGCGACGAATCGTATCGATAGGTAAGCCCCCGAGATGGTCGGTCTGATTTGTCGATTCCAATGTTGAAAGCTAGTTGGAGATTCCTTGGATGGTTATTGGGAAAGGGAGGGGGGGGGCGATTCGTGTGGGATTTTGGAATTGCTCGTTTGGTTTTTGGGATGAGTCGTTTCTTGGGAACGCCGTCGAGGTTCCTTGCGTGAGCCTCTGGAATTCGGGTTCATATTCCTGTGATGTTTATCTTCATGGTTCGAAGGTGTAGAGGCGATCGCGACGGCGGCTGCAGCGGCCTGTATGGGCCGCTATGGGCGCGAATTCGGATCTTGCCGCGATCGCAGCCGGTGGAGGTTGCGGAGGAAGGCAGTGATCGGTGTGGCCTCTGTTGGCCCGCTAATTGTAGTTCATGTCAAAGGAGGGCCAATTGGTTGTGGGTTTTGCTGGGCAAAGCACAGCGCGGTAGGAAACGTTAATAATAATATCATTTGAATTGGTCAACTCTGATCTGATTCCTGGACGAACTAGCTAACGAAGATATGGGACTATGAGTATAACCAAGCATAGGACATGAAAATTGCTGCATTGTGATTCATATTATGCTTGTTTTTGCCGCCGGTTTTTAGCTACCCCTTCCAAGAGTGTTTAATTTCTCAGTCACTTATTGAAACAAACCAAATGACTATTTCGTGACTTGCTCTGATGATGCGAGATGAACGTATCTCTATCCTTTTTCTGGCCAAAATGTGGTTTTTACCCCATCATTGTTTGTACCTCAGGATCATCACCTAAGGACAGTGTCTGCTTTACTCAGATGGTTGTAGTTGTTGGTGTTAAGCGTGAAAGAAACTTGGCCTTTTGACTTAGGAAACTAATGGCGTATGAGAAGATTTTGCTTCTTTCCTCCTGTGTCCTTTTATATGTCTGCGCTTCTTCTTCTTCTTCTTTTTGTAGGTTTTCTTTCAGTAGGAATTATGATGTTTCATATATGTGTGGATGAAGTTCATTTTTATTATGCATAAAGTGTAAAGTTTGGGAAGTTGTGGACCATTCCTTATTAATTTCCTGATCTACAACGATAGTGGCAAGGCAGTTGCTGTCATAAAATCACATGGATGCATCTTGAAATTGTTTAGAAGCTTATGATGCTTACTTATATGCAATCCTGGATCCTCAACTTTGCAGCTATGCAGAGTCAACTCGTCTGCAGTGGCTGTCGAAGCCTTCTTCTTTATCCAAGAGGGGCTCCAAATGTTTGCTGTGCATTATGTAGCACAATAACCTCTGTTCCTCCTCCTGGTAACTTTCGTGATCTATATCGTCTCCAGCATACTCCTTTGATGTTTTGATTAGTATTTATTGCATCAGCACATACCTATGTTTTGTTTTTCATAAACATGGCCAATGTGAATGGTCTGCGACACCCTTCTCCAATGTTATTCTATATTACCTTTGTGATTTCTGCAACCTTTTTCAACCTCCCAATGTGTGCTTTTCTTTTCAGTCTACTACACCTTTAAAGATTGTTGTAGTCCACCCTAGCGTCCTATTTTGTCTTCATCACTTATATTATTGAGTAAAAGCCAAAGTTCCTGGTGGTTTGAGAGACATACTAGACGTAACAGACCACAACTTTGGATGGTGAGACTGATTATCTTTATTTTTCCGGGACATCATTTTTGAAATCTTGAATAACACTTTCTGCAACTGAAACTGAACTTTTTTCTGCTTGGTTGCATATAGAACCTATAAAATTGTTGTAGTGGTGTTCCCATTTGTCCCATGACTTGTGTTTATGTGCTTATGAAAATGCTTTATGACGTTTAACTCTCAAGTCTCTATAGGATTTCACTAGATTCTCTATGTGGTTGTTTTTGGCTGACTACATTTCTGCATAACCTTTGCAGGTTCAGATATGGCCCAGCTTATATGTGGAGGCTGCAGGACACTGCTTATGTACACCCGTGGGGCAACCAGTGTGAGATGCTCCTGCTGTCACACTGTGAACCTTGCACCAATGACACCTGGTACTTTCTCATTAAACAACAATTAGCTTCCTCTAGGATTCTGTTGAGAGTTTTCTTTCTTCACATCATTTTTTGTAATGCTAAAATATTCAATTTCCCTAAATATCAACAATAAAGCTAATTGTGATGTCGGTTTGGAGTAGAAGCCAATTCTCTTGTTTTATTAGCTCCTTAGCCACATTATCGGTCTCGTCATAAGTTTTGAAGTGTAAATACTGATTTTATTCTGCATGATTAATTTTGAGATGATAAAATGTTAGCTCTTGAGTGGCCATTTGTAAGTCAGAGTTCACTTAGGATTATTGACCATCGTCTTTTTCTTAGTATGTTGCTGGAAGACGTTGAGGAACAATATTTACTTTTGGACCTGATATCTGGATTATGCTTGACTTTGCTTCTTGAACCATTTCTTGTTGGAGTGGAAAAACATTTTGTTTCATTTGGTTAAAAGGAGCGGATGTGAGAATTTTTTTCTTCTTGTGGCGCAAGATTTTGTAGCAGTTGAAGAAAGAGCAGGAAATATGAAGAATGGACTTTAGTAAACTGCTCGGGATTTTTGAGATCTCATGAAAGAGTCTGATGGTTTTTTCTATTTTGTGCTCATGCTTTCCTTGGCAAGCTAATTAGGGGTGCAGGCTTCAGTAATTTCTCCGCATCAAGATACTGTGGGTTGTCGCTTGTTTAGATATGCTCAGAATCATTTCAGTTTCTTTATGTGTGTTTTAGAATCTTTTTGGTATAGGTAGTGCCTGCTTACGTTTTCCATCTTTTTTTTCTTTTTTTTTTTTTGGGGGGGGGGGGAGAGGGGTGGGGTGGGTTGAGAGTGATATTTATTGGAGATCGAAATGCATTTGCAACATTTGGAACGTGGGTTTCACTCAAATTTGTGGGCTTTTTACTCACCATGCTTGTCATATCCGTAGTTGCTGAGCTAGTGCATCTTCTTTGTCAATGGATAAGCCATTTTTACATACTATCAATGTTTTGCTAGATGATGAAAACGAGCTTTCGTGGTACTGGAATTGGAGGAGCAGTTTTATCATTTTTACAAGCTTAAAATTTGTAGGGCTCTTTCCTCCCCATGCCTGCCACATGCTTAGGTGCTGAGCTTGTGTATTTTCTTTGACAATCTATAAACCATTTTTACATAGTATATACATTTAGCAAGATGATGGAAACAAGCTTTATAGTACTGAAATTGGACTAGTAACAGTAACAATTTTAGGGTGACTCCATCTTTATATCTTTTGAGTTCTCATCGGTTCATTGTCAGAACCTGACATAGACAAGCAGACTGACCAGAATTTTCTCTGTATAGTTGCTGATTTGGGTTTTTGAAATGGGATATTCTGTGGATGAAAGAGGAACTTATTAAGATCCTGAGATTATAGTGGAGGTATATGGAGAAAAATACTTTCTTTGGCATCATACATCAATCTATTAGAAAGTAAGATGAGGGGTTTTCATAGCCTCACACAATATTTTTTTCATTTATTTGATGGACGCTATCAACTTCATTGTGGTGTTCATGGCATGAAATTCTTTGGGTAATCTAAGGCCGTGTTTTCTGAAAAGTGTCAGACTTAGAAGGGCATCATGATTCTGGTCTGACACCTATTTCATTTGGTAGGGGTGTGTTGAATCTTGAATCCCCATTCTGAAGGAATTGATATTCCTGCTCTCTCCCAAATTACAAGTCCTCCTCTGAACAATGGATTGAACATTCCTTCCTAGGCTGAAAATCAAGAGACCGAATCTGAAAGACTTCCATTTTGACGTGAATCGCATCCTACCGTTGCTCATCAAGTTTTAGATCTCTTCCACCTCTAATGGCCTCTCACATTCCTAATGTTTTCCTCCCACTCTTTTCAATACCATTGGCCATGCCTATCTGCATGACTGCATACATGTAGCTTTTTGCCTCAAACTGCACCTGCTTCGTGTAAACTTTCTAGTGGATTCCAGTTGGGTTTTTTCTTTTTCCTAGCCATGGGCATGTCTTTAAAAATTCGATGGCTCTAACAGGTTGACCTTTTACAGCTTGAGAACAGACCCTGTTCCATCCAGTTGACCTTAGATGGGCTACTTAGAAAAGTGGACTAGACTCTATCCCTGTTTTCAGTCTTGTTAAGACAGATGCTTGACATTTATTATGGGCTTGTTCCCTGGCAACTTAGGCATGGTATCGGAGTTTTAGGTCAAGAATTCTAATCTTTGCACTCCCTCTTGATGTCATTGTGTCTGTTGATCATTTTGGTCCTTGTGCTGTACGATATGTTTATCTCCACAAACCTATGTTTCATGTGGAAGGTCCGACTTAGAAAAGGGAGAGTAGCGAGACATGTCATTATCGAACAAGTTTGTTCCCTGACAACTTAAGCATTGCTCAAGTCTCTAAGAGTTTGTCCAGATATTAGTTTGTGTGTTTTCTCCATCTTGGTTCTTGATATATCTAGAACAGATATCATGGTAGTTAAGAAATATTAAATTTGACATGTATGACACAGTTAATTGTCTTGGAGTCTCCATGCTTGTAGTTGGTCATTTTAGAGTACATTCTGGAAGTACCCTGTAGTGTTTGAGTATGTTATGCGGCTGGAAGTTATGATAGATATGCTGGAGCTTGGTGAACTTGTGGTTTACGGATGATCATCCAATAATATACGGTTTTATGCACTTGGCTTCACCTGTATTCGGCCTTGTTTCGCTTTATTGGTCTTTCCTTTTCGCTGGAGTCATCAATGAGTACTTAAGTTACATAGAGATCATTCCCAACTGGTTTTTGTACAAAAATTTGCGAGGAATTACACACTGTAAGGCTGCTGCTGAGAGTGGATCATCTTCTCCAGTCATATTTTATTATTAGGGTTTATCAAAGTATGTGAAGTTTTTTTTATTTTTAAGATATATGAGAGAAGCTATTAAGGTTGGTGGACAAGGTTGAAATAGGCAATCATGAGTTAGATGTTTGTACAACAAAAAAGAGAAGTTCCTGAGCGATGGTACTTGGCTTTTATTTTCGATTGTCAGCATTGTACAAATACTTGTTTCCTGTAATAATGGAGCTTCTATCTCAAAGACCCCATTGTTGTAATGTGCTGGTTTGTACCCTAAATAATACTAAAAAAGCTTTGGTTACTATTAATTGTCTTGTTATCCTGGTTGGGTGACCTGATTGCAATTATTTCCTTTGATGCTGTCTCCTCAGTATGTCTCTTGCTCAACAACTTACGATGTTTTCTTATGTCTTGGTGACTGTGAAAAAGCTTCCAATCAATTTGCTCATGTAAATTGTGGAAACTGCCGGACGATGCTGATGTACCCATATGGGGCTCCATCTGTGAAGTGTGCAATCTGTCACTACGTTACTAATGTTGGTGTAAGTATCATCAATGTTCTGGTAGTAGTTTATGGCCTCTATAATGTCTCATATATGTTTTCAGTTTATACTGTGAATTCTGTTTATTGGACTTCTTGACTTCACTTTAGCGTGGAACCAATTGCCGACATTTTCCTTATTAATGTGAACCTAATATTTGGTGGTTTATCGTCGATTAAACTCTTTGCCCATTGGCTATGGAACCTTCTCTATGGGGAACTAAGTCGTTTTGGGCATTTTGAGGGTTAAAACAATTGATTCTCCTAATACCCCCCTCCCTGACACTTCATATATTTTCGCAGACGGGCAGTCCGAGGGTTTATGTTCCATCACAAAGACCTGATGGACCACAGTCCGGGACAACACCGTCTACTTCAACGGTATGGTTTTTCTTCCATTTCCTTTCTGGTTAAATTATCGTTTGATCTTGCAGTTGTAACGTGTTGAGCTTCAATCTTTTGACAACTTTTTTCCCATTTTCTCTGTGGCTCAACCAGTCAATGCCCCAATCTACTCAAACTGTTGTGGTTGAGAACCCCATGTCTGTCGACGAGAGTGGCAAACTGGTAATTCCGCAAATCTCTGCTTATTTCATAGACATCATTTTGGTATTCCCAGTGCATGAATTCCTCCTTGTTATGGATGAAACGAAATGAACGCTCAATCTGGATGTCTCAGGTGACTAATGTCGTCGTCGGCGTCACAACGGAGAAAAGATGATCGATTTCCATCAGTTGAATATGGACATGGGGATTGGTTGTGAATACGATGTGAGAAGGACATTGACATTAGTACTTGCAGTACATTCAGATTTCTGTCACTGTATTGAGGATCTTGTAAAACTTGTCTCATTTGTTTGGCCCTATAATACTTGTAGAGTGAATAAAAGTCTTGATATTCCTAGATGAGCTATGATAAAAAGGTGATCTACTTTTATCAGTCGAATATGGACATGGATATTGGTCTGTTTATGATGTGGAAAATACCATTTATATCTGTACTTCAAGCACATTCAGTCATTTCATGGAGGGACATTTGTTTGGCACCAATTTACTCTAGTCGTGTGAATGAAAGTACCAGCTCTTCAAGTTTAGTTTTCGGAACACCAATTACGTGCTTCACTAGGGCTTAATGACTAGAAAATGGTGATTTTGCCATACTTGATTACTAAGTGCTTCGAAAGTTCTTGTTAACGAATTTGAGGTATGATTTACACGCCAGCTTCTTGGGAGAGATGTATGCTAGAAGTTTATACCAACCGTCGGTCTTTGCTCTCTTATCCTTGTAATCGAGATGTTAATATACAGGCAGAGTTGGTTAACTTTGGTTAGAGTAAGTATCGAAACCCATTAAAAGAGCTACCTTCTCTACACGGAGAATCTGATGATTTTTTATGCCGAAGTGCAATAAAAATTAGGCTAAACAGAAGAATCGAAACGATAACGAGGAACAAACTGTTCTTTCAATCGATTAATAATCGATAAGTTTTCAAAACATCCAAAAACTATTGCCTCTTAAAACCCTAAAAACGAGTTTATAAAGGGTGTTAACCCTAATGACAAAAAAAATGCAAAAATTACAAAAATATCCTTAATTGGAAAATTATTAAAATAATTAAAAAAAACCATCTAAACGATCCCGAATCGCGAAAATCCATCGTTAATCATAGCCAAAGGCTATGAGTATTGATTGGCACGCCGTTTCGCTTCAGCCGACTAAATTTGAGCTCAATTCGACATCGTTGACTTTAAGCCCACCGGTTCGTCCAGTCGCATAACGGGTCCGCCGGTCCCCTAAGTGCATCAATTTTGTTGATGCAAATGCTCATTAAACGGGCCTTGATACATGAAATTCAAATCCAACCAGTTGACATTGTCTCGAGCGGTTGGAAAGAACATGCACGAGATGGAGTTGCACAAAGATGCCTATGGATTTAGCTGTGTTATTCTCAACTGCCATCAACAATACGAGAAACTGAAGTTGGAAATGGTTAGACTACCATTGAACGCATAGCGCTCTGCTCTTTGCTCTAGTTCCATGAACACAAACAAAAGATCTTGAGTGATTTCGTCCCTCTCTTCCTCACCTTCCTATATAAACAATTCGCCATCTCTCCCACATCAAGCATCAACTCCTCTCCCTCCCTCTCTCTCCCTCTCTGTCTCATCCATGGCTCTCGACAATGGAGGGAAGCCTGAGGCCTTGCATGACGCCACGCCGATATCCAAGGCGCCGAGAAATCAGGTCCTGTTGGTGCTGAGGCTGGTTGCCTTCTTCGTGACGGCGGCGGCGACGGTTGTTATGGCACTCAACAAGCAGACCAAGACTATGGTAGTCGCGACCATCGGGAGTACGCCCATAACGGCCACCCTCACTGCCAAGTTCCAACACACCCCAGCGTTTGTGTAAGCCTGTCATTTACATAAAGAATACCTGTTCTTTATACAAAGAGGATACAGCGAAGCAACTGAGAATGATTATGAGTATCGACAGAAGCAAATGCTGAAGTGATCTGCAGACGTCGCCAACAGACGAACTGTAGCCCCTTTGCTTCTTTACGCATGATCGACTTAATTTATTAGGCTAATTTTGTGCGATAACTCTCTCACAATTGATGGAAACATGCGTTGCAGGTATTTCGTGATAGCAAACGGAATGGCCAGTCTACATAACTTGATTATGATAATTGTCGAAATTTGGGGAGATAAGTTCGACTGCAAGGGACTGCGTCTTGTGATGATTGCCATTCTTGACATGGTATGCATGATCATGTTTGGCCAATCCTATTATCAACTATATCCTTCTTCTTATGTCCCATACACGTTTGTTTCATTTCACGCCCGCATAGAATTCATGTTTATCTGAGATGAGAGACTATACTCTGAGAGCATATAATATTTTCCGTTGATACTGTCGATCAGTAACGCCATTACAGCATATCACGTCGTATAACGATTGCATAATGAGGAAAAACTATGGCTATGGAGCAGATGACAGTGGCTTTAGCTTCAGGAGGGGACGGCGCAGCCATATTCATGGCGGAGCTGGGGAAGAACGGGAACTCCCACGCGAGGTGGAACAAGATCTGCGATAAGTTCGGGACCTTCTGCGACCGCGGCGGCGGCGCCATCATCTCGTCCTCCGTCGGCCTGCTCCTTCTGGTGATCATCACCGCATTGTCCATTGGCAGGCTGGCGAAGCCAAGACCCGCCACTCTCTCCCTTGTATAGAGACTCGGTGAACCCATGAGACAAATCTTTCCTCGGATCACTTGTCTCCCTTTTGCGTGCGTGGGATTGGCCTCTGTCGTTTTGAGTGCCATGTTTACCATGGATCCTTCTCAATGTTTTTACCCTCTTTCTGTTCTAATAACAATGCTTTTTGTGTTACTAGAAATATGCTTTTCTTTTCTTCATTAGTTTTTGTAAATAGTAACGTGCATCCAGTGCTAGGGCTCGGCACGAGAGTTGCATCCGGACCGATTGATACGAGTTTCGCGCGTTTCGTGGAGTTGGTGAGAAGGTCGGGCCGCCAACCGGGTGGTCGGAATTCGCAAGGGAAAAATAGAGACAATACTGTGACCAGAGTTGTTTCCATATGACGGTACTGCCCAAAGTCCCACAAGTGCGAACTTCTAAACATGAAAGCGCAAATCAGATCGAAAGGGGTGAATTTGACTCGTCATCATTAAATCTTAATGAATTTTGCAATTAGGCAACCTACCTAGTGTTTTCTTTCGACTATCTGAAACACTAAATTTTCATTCTTGGTTGTAGTTTAATGCACTCCAACTAAAACCCGACGACCAAATTTCGGGGAATTGCTGACGTGGAGCCCAGTGGCAGTGACATGGCTGAGAGTAGGTGGATCATGCCCAGTGAATTTTTCAGGAACCATCTGAAGTGCATTTAAGCCCGCAATACATATGGACCTATCACAAACAAACATGTTTTTTCAGTATCTAGGTAGTGTGCTATATATAAAGCCGAGTTTTGAATCTATGTCGACTTCTCGGACGACCAAAACACAATTTATCTCATCTCAATATCAATATAAAAAATAATAAATTGAACATTATATATAATTAAGTGCTAAAGATATTTAGGATAATTCTGATGGTTTTCTGTATTTTTCAAGGTTTTGGCAATTTCTTTCTTTGATTGTACATATATTGATTAACATGTTTTCTTATTTAATATTTTCATAAAGCCTATAGATAGGCTAATGTAATCTTCACTATGATATATCGAAATATACAAAATTACTCTCTTCCGCGTATCTCTCTAAATTTTCAAGCCAATGGTATCCCTTTTGCGAATGTGTCTCTACCTCTCATTAGTCAAATTCCACGGGTCACTCATA
This sequence comes from Syzygium jambos, assembly GCA_031216235.1. Lineage (NCBI taxonomy): Eukaryota > Viridiplantae > Streptophyta > Magnoliopsida > Myrtales > Myrtaceae > Syzygium > Syzygium jambos. The sequence goes on from CM062220.1 coordinate 5,904,278, forward strand.
AACTTAAGGATTAAAATCCGATCTCTTTGCGCAATTACCTAGCAAAACTCTCCTACTTTTGTCCATACCATCTTGCTAAAAATCATTCAGATTCATTTCGGGCGCATGCGAGAAGACTAGTATTTATATATTAGAATGATTCACCAGGCAATTCACGGGTCTTTGAGTAAACAAGCAACTAAGCAAAGATCATCTCATCAATGTGAACAAAAATATGTACTTTTGCTATCTAAGTAGGTGATTATAGAGGACTAAAACCTGAGATTCAATATCAAAACGCAAAAGAAAGGATGAGGACGCCCCCACAACGCCCTTTCGGCACCCCAACCCTTGGATTAAGCCTTTGATTCATTGATTATTCGATCTTCTAAGCATATGCATGGTGCTCTTGTTTCTAATTATCCGCCGTTAATCCATACTCGAACAATGCTAACGATATAACACCGTCATTCGCGTAATGGAATGACTCCATGTGTACATGCAAGCATGCGGGTGAGCGAATTTTAGACCATGAAATGAATGATATTGTAAAGCATTTTATTATAACCTAACCCTAATGCATAGTAAATAACGCAATGATTATCGTAAATGATACATTAACTACAATGACATGGCGAATTATGTCAATCATACCGACGCGACGAATGAACGTAGGACGACGTCGCATGCTACACTGACATGGCATTCACGATGCATGTAACGTTACAATAATTATAATGACATGGCAATCCTCATAACTTGACAGTTGCTTTGACATGTCATCCTCTCCCTCTCGATTACCATCAAGTCACGTTGGTCGGCACTTACTTCTATTGACCTAAATCATGTGAACTTCAATTTATTTATTTATTTTTCAAAAACTGGAAATTACCGTTGATTAGATAGCGTTAACGACACAATGCTCGGACACCATTTCACATGGCAAATCAGAAATCATCTTTGACTTGGGATTCTAAATTTATAATCTCTTCCCCACCCCCCAATGATTACGGGTAAAGGAACAACTTAAACATGATTAATTATTTGATCAGAGAATCAACGGCCCACATGTCACTTCCCCCTTTTTTTTAATAATTAAAGGGGAAAAAAAAGAAACGATTTGAAGTTTCCACATGCATTTGCATGTTCTCTTGAGTGTATAGATCTAAGACTTTCCCCTTATATTGCAATTTTAAATTATTTTTCTTTTTCAGATTATTTCCCACATTCTAGGGTCCCTTTATTCCTAAGTATATATTACATGGGGAAAAGCAACCGAGCCATATGGTCCACTTGATTAGTATAAATAGATTATTAGCTTTAAATATCATAAATCCGAGATTAATTACTTTTATGGCCTAGTACAATGCTTCTAATGTGTTGTGCTCTTTTGGTCTGTGAGTTAATCTCGTTTATTCGTTTGATATTATAAGCGGTTAAAAATCCATAAAAAACAAAATTAAAAGTACCCAGTAATCGAAACTACTTCCTCTTGTATTTGTTGGAATACAATCTGGTCCAAAGCACATAAATGGGCGTCAATGTAATAATATATATGTTAGCGCTCGTGCCTGCATAATTAATGGTGCGACTGATGTTATCTTGACTACATGTTCCCCACCGAACTAAGACTACATTTTCGACATGGTTAACGATTCATCATTTGCATGGGATTACGTGCTCTGAATTCGACATCTTCCGTCGTTCAGAGAACATTAAAAGCCTCCATCATTGCAGAAAATCGAGTCCAAGCCTGCCCCCGACCCCTTCTCATCTATGGACTACCGACTTATACGGAGGAGTGCGATTCTTGAGCGCGTACTATTATGCGTGAATTCTTTTATTTCATTTATCACAATGGCCTCTCTCTATTTTCTTCTTTTTATCCTTTTTGTCACCTTCTTTCAACCGAGCTTGTTTTTCAGTTTTTTGGATCATGCGAAAAAGGAATTGAAGTCATTGACCACCAACTTGAGGTAAAGCACTATTTACTTCCCTATTCTCTAGAAATTCTGATCAAAATTTAAAATTCAATTGGTCAGCGGGCAGTTCCACATGAGGACATTCATCACCTTTCCCCCCTCGTCAAGAAACAGCAGCAGACTGACATCTGAAAATTTGGGTTGCACTCAAACATGAACTTTTTAGTCAATTGGTCAGTGAAAAAACCTATTTTAATCCAGATATTAATTTTTAATTAAGGAAAAAATCCCAAACAAATCAAGAAAAATTCATGGCCCAAATCAAAGTCAGAGAGATAGGTCGGCCCATGTAGAGGCTCACATGTGAATTAGAGAATACTGAGGAGCAAAGGGTGGCACGTGACAGGAGCTGACCCACGTGCGACCCATGTGATTGTAGGCAGGTCAAAAAAGAAAAAAAAAATGTCCACATAAAACCTTTTCAGAATGATTTATTAAAATAATAATAATTCAATAAATAAGCAGACCCATACTCTAAATTTTATTTTTTTTAAAAAAAATTGGCAGAAATTGGGGGAACATGCTTGTAATAATGACATTGCCAACTACAACTGGAGGACGACCGACCGTATCTTTATAGTATCCTATCAGAAAGCAAGAAGGGGAAATTAAAAAAAAAAATTAAGAAAAAAGAAGCACAAGCTGGGGCATTGCATAAATTTAATTTATAGCCTATGCTTTAATAATAGAAAGCGAATCTTCACACACTATATATTAGTATCACCAACTAATTTTCTAAAGACAAAGGGGAAAAATCAAAATTATAAAAGCAAAAAAGATAGAAATTGAGGAGAGGGGGGAGGGAAAAGAAGGGAAATTCCAGCACACATCACATGCCAGGGGAAGAGAATCATTGCCACTATCCCCATGTATATGTTACATGATCTACTTAAAAGAGAATAGGAAAGGAAAGAAAATTCGAAAAAAAAAGATTGGTTGGTTTCGAAAATGGCTGGAAAATCGGGGAGGCGGGCTCGACGCATGGGACGGCGGAGGCGGCTCAGGGGTGCGGCGGTGCGGCGACGGCGGGTGGATGCGGGGGCTTGCATTGGTAGCACTTGGCGAAGAGGCCGAACGTGTCGACCTGCCTGACGAAGTTGGTCATGCTGGCCCAGCCGCCGAACCCGAAGCCCACGACCAGGACCCATCCCACCACGAAGGCGTTGATCACGTACATCGCCGTCCAGCTCGGCAAGAACTTGGGCGGCTTCTCCGCGGCGTTCTGCGAATCGATCGAGAGGCAAAATCAAAAGGAAGGAATCGACATCAAAGGCCTAAATGTTAGGCAAAGGTCGGATCTCGTTTCACCTAGGATGCCGCACCGACCGCTCCTGGATGCTAATCATTTTGAAAGGGAATTCTCTAAAGTTTGGTAGATGGCACAATCGAATAAAACAGCAAGCATGGTAAAATTCATTTGATGGTTTACTATGGTTAATTTTGGTGGGGGTAGTTCACATGAGAGGAGACATCGGGTCAACTCGGACAGCTCACGCCAGACATGGTACAACGATCCAATTGCACCATTTAACTAATCGAAAGAGACATGCCCACCCATGTCTTCTCATCTGGCCAAAGATCTTGCCAAATCCAACCTCTTAAATGCCCCTCTCTCTGTCTCTCTCTCATGTAATTTCACTCCCTCCAACACTAATCCTCTTCACTAATCTCTTCATTAGTTCACATGATAGATCACACATTGTGTGGGAACATAGTTAATGACCAACATATCGAGATTCCGATTCCGATCGCCGTACCTGGCGGGCGGAGGCCTTTCGGTAGGTGAGCATGTGGGCGAGGGCGGGGATGATGTAGACCGTGAAGCTGACGAGGAGGGCGCCGACGGCGGAGTTGATGGGGCCGAAGAAGGGGAAGATGATGGCCAGGAACCAGATGGGGATGACCACCGGCAGCCTCGCCAGCGCCCTCATGCATATGCTCTTCGTGTCGTGCATCCCGATCACCTTCTCCCACACGAAATACAACGGCGTGCACGCGAACCCGAACGTTATGAACTGCAGAGATCGCGTTTTTCCACGAGACGTGAGATAATATAAATCGAGCAATTAATCACGAATCACAAAGACTACGCATACTTTCGGTACTTAAACTCGATTACTTGTTAGCGATCATGTCTACCAAATACACTTCATTTATCAATACATTTTGGGTGATATGCCATGATCTCAAACAAATGAATCGAACGAATTTTCCTTCTCTACATTGAGAAATAGTTAAATTAACAAACGACCCTTTTGGCGTGTATATTGTAACATATGGACAATGGTGCCTAATTACCCTAACGACGGCGAAAGACAACGGAGGAGGGCCGAGACGATATGCTACCTGATGAATGAGCATCAAGATGACGGCGGCGTCGCGGAATCTCGACTTGGGGAGGAGCGAGAAGGCGTTGGAGTGGTTGAGGAGCTGGTCGCCGAAGGCCCAGTACACGGCGGAGGCCGACGGGAGCGTCAGCGTGAAGACGTACAGCGTGGCCATCAGGTAGATGTACTTGAACTTCTGGGGCTTCCACATCGCATGCATGATCTCCCTGCACAAAATCAAAAGCCAACGTGAGATTTTTACCCAAAATAAAAATTGAAAAAAAAAAAGAAGAAGAGGAGGAATGATACTACCAAAATTTTCCAGAGATCGAAACACTCTAAAAGCTTTCAAAACACACGAAAACCAATACCCAGAAATTCCTTCTCTTTTTGAGAATCAATACCCCAGAAATTAAAATAAGATATTTTCCATGTTTTCATATTCAACGAGGCTAGAGAGCTGAAGCGTGAAGGACGAGAGAAGTACGAGGGGCTGAAGATTGGAACGCTCTTTTCACTGTTAGTCTTTTAACTGGGGGGAAAAAATAATTATTAAATTCGTTTTGCCTTTTTGGGCTCGAAAGGAGGTATGGATATGAATAAAGCGCAAACTTTTTTTTTTTTTTTGCATGATTTCGTCCAGCGTCTCGAGCTCCGAGCTCGCCCGCAAAAAGCCGCGAATGGAAAGCTGCGGCTGGGTCGGGCTCGAATTGGATCTGCGTCCCGATCCGAAGAACGAACGCACGAATTCCTCCCCGTTTTTTCGCCCCGCGTCGCGCGATGACACCGAGAGGAAACGTCAAGAACGTCGGGGAAGATGGAGTAAAGGAAAGAGCTTTTTACACGGTCACGGCGTGGCCGCCGAACGTGTAGAGGATGTTGGTGGCGCCGGTGAAGTAGAGCACCAGCTGGTTCGGCCCCGTGTGCGTCACCCCCTTCACCTGCCCATCGATTCATCGAAAATCAATGTCTCTTAGCAAACTCCCTTCTGTTGTCGTTTACGATTCCGAAATCTCATCAGCGAAAGCAATGAACGGATCCCGGGCCGCCGCCCGCCCGGCGGGGGTCCCGGGGTTTATACCTGGCCGTGGGCGAGGGCGGCGATGGTGAGGTACCAGGCGGTGTAGGTGGTCATGCCGAGGCCGAGGAAGGACCAAATCCGGTAGTTGTGGAAGGAGGGTATGAACACCGTCGTGGCGCAGCAGGCGCCGAAGATGTAGGTCCACGTCCGCTTGTCCAAGTGGTCGTTGATGTAGTATATGTTGCTGCCAGCGAGCGAACACAGAAGAGGGAGGAGGATGATCAGTGAAGAAATCTTCTCATGCGCATTGATCTCGTGCGTTCGCGAAAACGAGAAAGATGGGTGATTTTTTTATCTTTCCGAGTTGATGTTCAGAGCAAAGCAAGAACCTTGCGCAGGCGATGAGCTGAATGACAGAGCCGAAGAGGAGGAAAGTGCAGTTGAAGGCGAGCCCCACGGCTTTCCAGTACGGCCCCAGCAACCCGTCCAGCACTTCGAACCACTGCAAATCAATCGATGGATTTGTTCATTTTCTCTTTCGTTTCTGCTGGGTTTGATCTTCTCTTCTGGGTTGTTTTTTCTTTCTCTTTTTGGTGGGTTTTCTGGCGGGGAGGGAAAGGTTGAAGTGAAGTGAAGAGGGGACCTGAATGACGTGGTTCTTGAAGCTGACGTTCTCCTTCTCCTTCCTGCTTCGGTACTCAATGTAGAGGACGCTGATGAGGTACGCGGTCCAGCTCCCCATGAGGCCGTAGAACACCTGCAAGATGATCCCCGACATCATCCCCAGCTGCGAGAACGAGTACGGCAGCGTCAGCAGCACTTGCGCCACCTGCAACCAAATCGAGAGAACGGGAAAAAGCTGTGAGGATTCCCGGGCCAAGATCGAATCGTGGGAAAGACGGGTGCTTTCTCGATTCTGATTTTTACTTGGTTGGAGGCGCAGCTGAACCAGGCGTCCCAGGCGGAGCCGCCGTGCCAGAGTAAGCTCTTGACGCTGAGCACGGAGGAGGAGGTCTCGTCCTCCCCGCCATCCTCCAGCGCCCTGTCGTGGCCGTCCTTGGCGTGGCTGAGCTCCGCCTCGCTCGCGTTGGAGACGATGGCTTCCGATTCGGCTGCTTGCTTCTGGCCCAACATTTCCTCCGTTGCGCGCGCTCCCCCGCGTCTCTGTCAGTCCTGCGCGAGCACGAGGCACGAGATCCCCAACGCCGAGCGATTATATAAACAAAAGAAAGACACGTCGACGACTCAGATGACACCCCCGCCCCCAGCCCCCAGCCCCCAGATCCGAAACACGGCCACACCTCTTCGAACAAGAAACATCCAAAACCGTACCTCGTCGCCGAAATGTCACCTTCTTGACCCGCGAGCAAAAGGACCGGCCGTGTTCTCCAAGGCCGCTGGCTCTGCTTCTCGCTTTTCCCCCCCTCTCTCTGTCGAGGTACCTCGCGGGGCTTTACAGAGCAAAGAGGAAAGAGAGAGAAAGGCAAGAGACGGGCGGCGCTGCAGAGAGGCTGGAGAGAGGGAGGATGGGGGGGCGCTCTTAAATGGTCGAAATAATGGGGAGGCAAAAGACGGCACAAAATCTCCGCGGCGCTCGGGTTGGGAGGAGCTGCGGCGCTCGTATTAATGCGCCACCAGTTGGCTCCGCCAAAAGCAACCCCGAAAGACGGCGGCGTCTGAGAGGTACTTTTTCTCCCCACACCCACGCACGCACAGAGAAAAGGGGGCGCCTTCAAAAGCAGCGAAAATCCGGGACGTTTCGATTGGGGGAATTCCGATGGTGGTCGCAGCAGTTCACGGGAAAAAGCAGAGCCCGCCCCTGTTTTCTACGTGCGCGAGCTCAACGCAGGAGCAACGTGAAGCGGGAGAGACAGAGAGAGAGAGAAAGAGAGAGGAGCTTTTCGGGGTCGAACTTGGAAGGCGGATTTAAGGACTCGAGCTCAGCTCACACACAGCACGCTGCGGAGGATTCCCGTTCTTATAGCATTTTAAACTTCGCTTCAACGGTTAAGGCCAGATCTTAATCCGGGCTTTAATTTAACTCGGGTCAATTCGATTTACCTTAATTCACCTCAATTTGACTGGATTTTTGGTCTTGTCACCACCACATGATAATCATAGGCTACAGTTCGCAGCACCCCACCAGCACCGGCAGCGGCATCAGCCGAGCCTCTGTTGTCGCTGGGCCCCTCTTCGGGCCCCGCCGGACCGCTTCCGATCTGTGCCTGATCGCGGGCGTTTCGATTCGAGTCGATTTGATTGAATCTGCCGTAGTAGTAGTTTCGATGGTGTTCGCAGCTGAAAGGGGCGTGATTGAGCAGCGGTTAAAAACGGCAGGTCAGACCCAAATCTCAGGCAATAATAATTGCCGGGGAACCGGATTTTTCAATTATTTCCTGAATTTTATTTTTTTATTTTTCTATTCTTTGATCTGCCTCTTTTTTTTTATTTTTTTTATTTAATATCGAGGTTTTGAGTTCACCGAGGTTTCATCAACTTCCCTCCGTCCCTAGGGGTGAGCGGTTCCCGGTCCGGTCCGGTCCAACTCAAGAACCAAGAACCAGACAGATTCCCAGTTTTTAGGACCCGAGACTGGATCAGCTAGTCTTGGGACAGTGGACTGGATCGGACCGACGGTCCGATCCGGTTCCAATGGGACAAATATTAGATATTATTTGTGAACCAAAACCGATTGTTCCATTCTTTTCTTTGCAGTTCCGATTTAAACCCATAAGGCTATAGAAGAAATTGAAAATATATATAATATATGAAAAAATTGAACAATCGATTCCAATGGAATCAATATTAAATATTTTTCATATATATATATATATTAAATATTATATATATGAAAAAATTATAAAAATATATATTTATCAGTCCGGTTCGGTCCGGTTCCCATCCTAGAACCAGGAACTGGACCACCAGGAAACCGGTTCTACTTTTAGGAGCCGGAAACTAGACCGATATTCTCGAGAACCAGATTAAATCAATCAGTCCGGTCCCGATTTGGGCGTTACATCTTGCTCACCTCCTACCTGTCCCCTCCCCCCCCCCTTTACTAATGGAGCATTGCCAACATTAACTATCCTCGACTGCATAAAATTATAATGCCAGAGGTTTGTTCCTTAAACATTTATTAAGAGGTCCATTAATTATATTTTTGGAAGAACTTTTCATAAAAAAAATTGTCTTGTGGGTATTTGTTAAGAGGTCATTTAAAGTCGATTTGTAAATTTTTGGTACATTTTTTTCTCATATTATGTGTGATGAGCTCTTTAGAAATCGAATTATCTCCTATTGAAGCTTACTTAGCGAGTGTGCCAAGGTTCTCGTTAATAAGGCCGAAAAAGAAAATGAGCTTTTTATTGACAAGTGATTTAGAGCCACTCGTTCATAAAATTCCTCTTGTAGTTACGCTTTTTCCATATGATATGGGTAGCTTTTATATATGTGTCTTCTTTTCGAACTTTCGTGATGCTTGAACTTATGCTGTCACTATTTCTATTTGCCTTAATTAGTGCTCTAAGGAAACTCGTTAAGAAATCTCGTACATAAATACTGAGCTAAATTCAGTTTTATATCAATATGATAATCATGGAAAATTTACGTGTTCTTAAACTAGGAACGTATTAAATCCTCTACATTATAAAATATGACACGCGATCGACAATGGATGGGTAACATATGTAGGAATTTGCTCGAGTAAAGTTCTCTCCTATGCGCATTTTCACCATCAATCGATGAGTGTGTAAATTAATTTTTCGCATCAAAGGATCCGATAGCAACATTCGATAATGCATGATTAATGAAAAGAAGAAACGATAGATTATTAAAATACGGTTAAGTTTATTTTAACATCATTCACCTCTTTTAAGTATTGCATGAAACCGCGTACGTCAATTCGGGAAACGGGGAATGTATGACATTCAATGGTCAGTAAGCGAAACTCTTATCGATAAAGGATTTTGTATACGAGTATTCTATGAAAACCTTTTAAGCAATCCATTGACAAAAAAAAAATCGCGGTTTCACTCGACCGACCGCTCTCGTGTTACACCAAATCAATGCTCTAAAAATCGAAGTTACCAAATGAAATTATATCTAATAAGCATCCCGAAGGCACTCTCACTTAGGCACTTTTATGAAAAGTAATTTCTTAAAATCGGCCAAAGAAAAAAGAAGAAAAAATAGAAAGCGGAAGAGAGCGTGATTTCCACGCGCCCCGGAAGCGCGTCACCGTAGTTGAGACTACTTAGCGGGCCACCCTATCGAGCCAATCGCCGGAGGCCCAAATTAAGAAACGTTCGATTCTTTCTTTTTCTTTGTTATCGCCGAAAAGAAAAAGGAAGTGTGAAACTAATAATGGGGAAAAAAAAAGTGGAAAAGAGGGAATGCGAAAGAAAACACTACGGTCAAAAAAATAAATAAATAAAACGTAATTAAAAAAACGGATTAATGCTAAGGGTCCGGTTGTTTCGTAGAAAAATGAATGAGCTGAAAAATATTTTCCTAAAAAATGATCGCTTTTATCGTTTATTAAAAAGAACGAACGAAAAATATTTTAATCGTCCCTGAAAATATTTAGACACTGACTGATTATTCCAAGCAGCATAATGGATCATTTTCAGGAAATTTTTTTCTCCAATCATTCATTTTTCGGAAAGCAAACGGAACCCGAGTTCATTGTCCACGTGGATATGTTCTCAGCCATTCAACATTTATCGTCGGACGCGTGACATGAGTGTTTGGAGCTGATTTTGCAACCGCAATTTTTCACTTGTCGGTCATTTAACGTTGAATGCACAAACTATTTTAGTAGACCGGCCGGGAACTTTAGGAAAAGAAAATTCAAAAAGGAGAAGATGATGGGGCCAACATTTGGGTGTTCCAAAATTCATTAATTCCTGCTGGCCAAAGAGAAAGAGGTCATTAATTCTTTATGTCCATTCACCATTAAGAACTCGCACGCCATCATTATTGACTAGAAGTAGAATTTCCTTTTTCTTCAGGAGTATTGGTTAACACCGCATTAGTATACGCAGCCTTCATTGCTTGTTGGCTCATGCTGATAATTATTGCTTTAGGAACATTTATTAAGTGTACCAAGCACGTAGGGAATAATTTGATTTCTTCGGCACATTCATTGCTACGTATCACGAGAGAGATATCGATGCTTCGAGATTAATCGCTTGAGAAATGTTCTCGAGAATCATTCTTTTGGTAAGCTACTCCTTTATTAGGTGAAGCAAGACCCGATATACTCAATCATAATGTCGACTGCTCTTGACTAGTCGACGAATTTCGAACTTATTTAAGACGCTGTCTAAAGCCTCAAATAATGCCCATTATGACATGTTTACCTTGAAGGAATTCCCTTGGATCATTTTGTTTCGGTTAAGAGGTAACCTCACTGAAAGAAGAGAGCTTTCATTCTTATGAGGGTCTTCGCGGCGTGTCCACATCCCGCGGGACGGATTTCATGGATGCGTTTTTGTTTTCATGTGGCGGTGTCTGCACGCCTCGCACTCCCACGCCATGTATCTTTTTATACCTTTTGGAAGTTTTACGCCTCGGCAATCCTAAGATTCGGATGATGTTCGAAATGAATACTTTTAAGGACTTGGTCAGGTCCAGACTACTCATTTATTAGGTGAAGCGAAACGAATGCACTCCACATGATGTCAGCTATGTTTGACCATCGGTTCCCAGCTGAACAAATTTTGAACTTACGCAAGAAAAGAGGAAAAAGTTACCAAAAATCTCAAACGATGCTACCGTGAACTCTTTTTGGAACATAAAAACTTTAAACTACGATCATTATAACATATTTTTCCTAAACTTTTTATTGTGATGTAAAAGTGCCACACATGTACAAGTTTGAGATTTTTAGTATTATAGAAAAGATTTAAGGTAAATGTGTCCCAATAGGTATAATTTTGGATTTTTGGTGGCTTTTTTCCTGAGATAAAAAAAAAACAAACGAGTTTCCAACTTACCGAAGATTTTAAGCACGGGCTTCACCGTCAGCAAGCATCCGCATAATCACTCGACCAAATTTCGTGTTTAAAAGAATGAAATTTTTATCCGATTTCTAATCTTTGCCGAATTAAAAAACTTAGGCCCATCCTTGAACTTACTCGCGGGAAAGTGATGATTGTTTATGTATAATTAATGCTTTGAAAAGGAAAATGATAACTTTTTTAAGTTTATTAGAAAATTAAATGAAGTGGAAAAAAAAAAATGAAGTGGCTTTTGCGCCATCCCAACCCAACGCTACACAAGCTAAGCACCTGACTTCCAGCGTCGAGAGAGACTGAGGAAACCAGCTTGCCAATTTCGAAAACTTTCGGGTCGCGGGTGGTGCGAAGTAGTTATAACTCAAGCTGAACACTTCGATAGCAGGTATAAGATGCGTATATTAGCACTCGAAGGGGGTCGTTACGCCGGTCGTCCCCTCCTCAATCTTTTTACATAATCAGAAAGCTTATGATAAAATTTTAGAAAATGAATGCTTTTGCTAAAAAAAAAATCATAATTCATACGAAGGACCTCGCGCGCTTAGACCAGAGTTCTTCGAGGCCGGGCTAAGGATTCACGAGTTCGGGCTCTAGATCCCCGATGCCTATGCCCTGGACCTCAACAACTGGGGGCTAGGAACCCGGTGCTCAGCCCCGGGACCTCCCCTTGCCCCGGACGGGGACCGAGGGCTATATACCCAAGACTCTTTTTCTCCCGCGCGCGCGTCTCATAATTTTTCCGAGCTCAGATGCCGGAAAAACGGCTTCCATAATATTTGCAAAAATGGAGAGAAACATTAAAAAAAAAAAAAGAAGAAGAAGAACGAAATTATCTTCCTCAAAAGTAATTTCTTCGAAACAAAAATTTCTCCTTTTGTCATTTTTTTGTCCATTCCCCCCCCCCCCCCCCCAAGCCCCACCCCCTTTTTTTATTTTATTTTATTGGGGGTCGAAGTCTTTTTGTCATTTGACTCTAAGCTCTCTAAAGAAGGAAGGGGGCTGAGGGGTGCGGTGGGGCCCGCGGCGCCGCGGGTCAAAATCTGGCGCGGCGCTACCTAACCCACGGCACACAGCGCGCGCGCCTTTTTGACCCGCCGCGGCGGCGCCAGCCTAGCCGAAACCGAGCGGAGGGGCCGCCACGCCGAGCCGGAGCCGGGGCGCCGTCCCGTCCCGTCCCGTCCCGTCCCGTCCCGTCCCGTCCCGTCCCTCGCCCCCGCACGCGCGAAAAGCGCCGGAGAAGGCACAGCACGCGCGCGATAAAAGCTCATCATCTCACGCCGTTGGTTTGCCCCCGCGACGCGACGGACTGCCCCTCCCCCATCCGACGGCTATGATTCGGTCCGCCATCGAGCGTTCATCCTGTTGGGCCCCGCACCCCAACCCCCCCCCTTCCCAAAATATAATAAATTTACGGTTTACCCCTCTCTCTCTCTCTCTCTCCCTCTCTCTCTTTTTTTCTCTCGATTTCTTTCCTTTTTTTTCCCGACTCCTTTCCCTTTCGCATCCACCCCCACTCGTGCATTAAGGAAAAATTAAAAATTAACGCCACAAAAAAATGCCGAACATGCCTGCCGCGGCATAAATACCCCGCACTTTTTTTTCGTGTGACTAAAGACCCTAAAGTTGCCACTGTGCTACGGATACCCAGAACATTCTTTGGGTCGCGAAAAAAAATACCAAACTTATCATGTCGGGGGCATTCGTGTCATAACGGTTAAATTTAGGGTTTTTTGGGACGCAAAAAAAGTTTTGGGTATTTTTGTCCCGATCGAAATAGTTTAGGGTTTGTTTTTTTGTGATATTTGTCCTAAAAAAAACAAAAAACATGCCATGTTCCAAATAAATATGGTATTTCTTTTTTTTTTTTATGGTAAAGGAAATATGGTTTTTCTTTTGTTTAGTCATCTTCCAATATTATCGTATTTAATTCAATCCCGTTACACAAAAACCACGGTTAATGCAATTATCGTCCGAGGAATGGAGGGACGACACGTGAGTATAAAAAGAGATTTGAAGCTTGGTCGGTGATTAGACGATCGGCGACACGATTTCCCGACCTTTTGGCATAAGCCGGCTTGCGGAGACACGCTACAATAAGAGCGAGTGTAATTCAGCCGAAATACAGACATTTGTTCTGATTATATAACTTAGAAAAAGCTCGATCGGATCCATTCGCTCAAACCACAATATTTCACGGAACGCGTTCTGTTTAATGATCGGAATTTTTGCGTTCTACCAAAAAAAAAAAAGAGGAGAGCATGGTCTTGAATCGAAAATCTATGGAATTGCGACAAAAATTCTTTTCCATCGACAAATAAAATAACAAGTGTATTAAAGTAATTTGGCATATCCCATTGAATTCTCTCTCTCTCTCTCTCTCAAATACTATGATTGAAAAGTTAAACTTTAAGGCCACGCAAGAAGAAAAAAAAGGGCCAGAAATCGCCGCCGATATTCATTGCCCTTCAAATTAAAGCCAAAGTTTGAAAAAGAAAAAGAAAAGAGAAATGAATGTTCCACCTCGCGAGCCATGACATGCATGGAATATAATGTACGTCCGATGAAAACCTAGCTGGACTTCATTTTGCATATCATGGTCAAAAAACGACGACCCGATTGCTCCCACTGCAACCTGGCGGCAGCAGCGGCGGCCGCCTTTGCGCGGCGGAGCCTCCGTGGTTGGAGGCCGAAACCGAAAAGGGAAGAAAAGAGGAAAAGGGCATGTGAAAACGGAAGACACGTTACTCGTGCACCTCGCAAAACCCTCCACCTTGGCCCCGTGCAAACGGGATTTGTCGGTTCCACACGCGCGCGCAAGCACCTTTCTTTTCCCGCTTCCATATCTTTTGCCACTTTAGGATTTGTCAAAATAAAACGGAAAAAGCAGGGAAAAAAAAACAGAGGAATAAAATTTATTGAAAATGCCCTGAGGATACTTATCATCATCGTCGCCCAATGTCGGAAATCGCCAATTTGAAGGCGAGCGCTGCCCACCTTCTCGCCGTCGCGAAAACCGACGGCCCCCGGAAAAAAAAAAGGGGGGTTTTTATTAAAAAGGAGGCCGGCATAATTACGAGGAAAATTACCGATTCGGGCCTAAATCTAGCCGCGATTTCAATGCGGCCCTTGCACTTTTCGGTTTCGCCGTGAATATCCGATGTAATCGTTCCGGCCAATTTTCGCCCGGAAATGCCGACACGACGGTCTAATCGTCCCCGGCGGTCCCACTCGGCACGCCCGTGATCCTTCCCGATATCTGTTCGAGTAGGGCCTCTTCGGTTTCCGGGCCTTCAAAGTCCCGGACGGCACGAATGGACGGCGTCTTTTTAGCTTTCGATCGCGCGGAGGGATTCCCAAATAAAAATCTTTAGAGGAAAAGGGGGGGCAAAAGAGACGATATCTCTGTTTTTAACCAGACCGGATGATCCTTTTGGTGGGGGAGCGGCTAGACACTTTGACCATCGATAAAGGAAGGGGGGGAGGAACAAACGTGAGCTGGGATCAATCGAGAGAGAGGGTGCCGTCCGGATTTGGTCCAACCACATGAACAATAGTGTACTATTAGAAAAAGATTATGTTAATTATTTTTTTAGGGGGGGTAAGTTAGTGGGGGAAGTAATGATTAGCGAATGAATTTGGACGCCACTAACTCTTTCACACTCGGTCACGAGGGCCAGACTTTGGGAATATGTTCCCATTACGTGCCCCCTCACGTGGGTCCCCTTCCTCATTTGCCGATTCCATGCACAATCAAATTATTAAAAAAATAAAAAATTTGACCGAGGGTTTTCTTTTTTTTTAAGGAAAAAAATCATCGAGCAGACGACCTAGTTTTCAAAAAAACCCAATTTCCAATTCGAGGACCATCGATTGGGAAAAGAAATGGGAATTTTCGTGCCCTTTTTTCGGGGCACGGGCTTCGCTCGCGCACGTGGATAATCGGATGAGAAAAATATCGCGTTTTCATGCGAGAGACTTCTCTTGCGCGGCGCGCGGTAAAAAGAAAGGAAAAGCTCGAACAATCGAGCTTTCCTTACGAAGCATGTTTATTAACTTTTCTCAACATATGTAGAGAGGTGACGAGATTGAACCCGGTAAAAGATTGGAGAATTTAGGGAACGAGAAACGAATAATGCTTCTTTGTTTATGCTCCGGCCAGGACAAAATTATAGACGCGACGCGACGAAATCTTTCTCGCTAATAGTAAGAGAAAATACGCGCCTCTAAAATAAAACTCATTTTCTAATTAAAAAAAAACAATGAAATTCATTCTAACATCATCTATGAGAGTTTAGACTTTGCCTAGAGTAGGTTGCCAAAAGTCTACGCGAGGTCATTGTATTATCATTGTTTTAGTCGCTAATCAATAATCTTATGATGAGTGAAGAAGCAAAATGTAGCTGAACTCTCAAGCAAGCCTTTTATATCGCTCAGAGGTTGACCCAAGAAAGAGCTAGCCTCTAATTTAGATGTGTTTCCACATAAAGAACACCCATAATCATGCAGTAACAAGTATTATTCAATGTCCAAAAGCATGCTACGAGTCCTAATCATGGGTAACCCTAAAATGAAGTTTTAATCATTTTTCTTTTGTTGAAACCCCCCCCCCCCAAAAAAAATATAAAGCAGAATGCATGCTACAAGTCCCAACAAATGCATTGTACTGATTATCGATAACCTTAATTACGACTGAATTAACAAAAATGTAATAGATTTAAGATTTTTCGGATAATTTTCTCGCTAAGATAAAACTATATAGTAAATATTGCTTTAAGGGAACTTAATCAGTGAATATTAAGGTTCTATTGGTTTTCCGGAAAATAAATGATGTAAAAAATATTTTCCAAAAAGTGATTTCTTAAATGCACGCTACTAAGTTTTAAAAAATGCACGGTAGTAATCATGGGTAACCCTAAGATGAGATTTTACATAGTAAATATGGAAAATGGCGGGCATTTTATTTTCTTTAAAGGAACTTAATCAGTGAATATTAAGAACCAAAAGATGGGCAAGAAACGTGACGAGAGAGGATTGCTTTAAGGAAAAAGGGGAGTTGGATTCCTTCTTATCGACACTTGGTCAAATGGAGGGATCGTGGGACAATCCAATCAAGTCAAACCTACATTAGATAAGAACCTTTGGATCCTGATCAATTCGAATATATTAGATCATTACTAAACACAAGGCCATATCGTGTGATTGAGCCCCTTATTGAAATATATATAATTTGTCTCGAGATTGATGTCTCATAAATCAAAGTGGCATCTGATCGAATGCACCCATTAGACCAATACATACATAATAACGAAAGCAGACCTCGATTCACAGAATAATTAGAGGAAATCTCCACACTGATTAGGTGACATCAAGTCATTAAATGCTCATGATTACATTGGCAATTGAGTTGTAGGTCGATCTTAGAGATTAGAAAGCTACGATTTGATGGGATTAGGGTAAGGGGAGGGTAGTGTTTTTGACGTTGCGTAGATGATTTGATTTTGACCCG
Organism: Syzygium jambos; assembly: GCA_031216235.1. NCBI lineage: Eukaryota > Viridiplantae > Streptophyta > Magnoliopsida > Myrtales > Myrtaceae > Syzygium > Syzygium jambos. The sequence continues at coordinate 5,921,113 of CM062220.1, forward strand.
AGCTCTCATGGCTACAAGATGGGATTTAGGCTTGCTTTGCTTTCAAGATCAGATAATCAATTCGTCCTCAAGAATAAGTACGAGCTAGCCTTGCTAAGCCTAGGTGGCATATTGATGTATGCTCGTGAAGAACTTTGCGATCTTACTTGGGTCTTGAGCATTTACTTATGGGAGCTGAATTCCTCGCGATGGGCGATTGTAATTCGGTCAATTTGTTCTTACATAGAATCAGTTATATATGCATGGATATTATCTAAAATTTTCTAATATATGGATTTGCATGATATATTTGATTCTTACTAAAGCCGAATGATGAAAAAATATCATGTGAGAATATATATATTTATTTAATTACTAATTATGGGCTTTCAGTTCCTAACGCCATCTACTTAGGTACAACTCTCGCGTAATCTACAATCCGATCTAACAGTGAAGATCAATGAGAAGCCTCTAGAGTACAATCCAATCACTTGTAACATGGTTTTTCCAAATTAATAAGTTACTGTAATAAAATTGTCTCATCTAACATAACATGATATAATGATGTTGCTTTTCGCTCATTGATTCCGTGCTTTTATAACATGCCTTGGGCATGCAATTGGATAACCACCCCTTTCAATATCGCACCCCGTAACATCCCTTATCTTTTTAGGGAGATTTGAGTTTCTTATTGATAAGAATTTTGGTGGTGATCTTGTTATAAGATAGGCTCAAGGAAATTACTGGATCATGAAATATTCCAACTTTAGAGATTTATTCAATTCCTCTCGCCCTCTTTCACTCATTTATGGGTTCTCCTTTCGTTATGCGCGATGAGCTTGAACAATTATTTCACCCACACCCATCGACTTCGCGCCCTCAAGTAATTCCTACCGGAGTCGGCTTTCGCGTGAGGAGGGAGAGAGTTAGACATATAAATTGTATGGCGTGTTTTGTCATAATAACTTAAACGGTTAGGGATTCAATTTCAAGTCATTAAACCCGACGTGGATCCATGTTTCTTTATTTTACCGGGGCATGGAGGATAAGTAGCTTTCGGAGTCCGGAGGTCTCAGTTCGTTAGAGCTCAATTGGACTCCAAGAGATTAGGATGCAATAATTGGAGGTGGACGGTGATAGATGATTTTATGTTACGTTGATAAAGCTAACTTCGATAAGTTGGATGTTAAGTGGCATGGACCCTTGGAAAAATTAATCTCTCTCGAGGCCCAGCATTTATTATAGGCAGCAAACTATCATGTTTGGGACCTCCTATTACCCCACAATTCGACATCATGTTAAATTGCATGACAATGGCTTATGACCATATTATATTTATTGTTTTCATGAACATAGCGCTTGATAATGACTATCACGCGGGGGCTCACATGATCTATCGGTTTATGTGGAGCGGGATAACGCATGCTGGGAGTACCCAATAAAAGCTTCACATCACCGATCAAACTTGAACCCTTGACCTCTCTTGCCCCTGAAAAGAGCTCGTCACTGAATTAAAACTTTCTATCATATCGAACCGGATTAAAGGACAAGCATAGAGTTGAAGAACTATAGATATTCAGAAGAAAATCCCGCATTTAAAAAATATTTTAAGAATTGATAACTGATCAATCAAAAGTTACTCAACTTCAGTGAAAAAAAAAAATCCCACTCAAAAGCTTAGATCATTGAAAGTAAAAAGGAAAAAAAAATGAAAGATAACACAAATTGAAAAATAATTGCTAAAGTCTTTAGTACTGAATATGAAAATAAAAAATTGTTTGGCAACATATGAAAATTTAATAATAAATTTTGTTTTTTTCTTACCAAACATGGATATTAGTAAGCATTATCGAGATGTTCTAATAATATAATTGATAAGTTTTTACTTGTCATTGTACATTTTTTCACTTTATTAATTAAGTCACTCTTCCTTGCCACGTTGAGGGATTTTTGACTGAAACCATTCAATTAAATTGTAAGTCGTTAGTGGTTATCAGAGGCACTTAATGGTTTTCAGCACTTAAATGTGGTTGTCAAACACAAAGGATAGAGTTTGTCTTGTTATTGCAAAAGGGTGTGCTTGTTTTCATGAGGGTTGAGCCAGTCATTATTCATCTTTCCACCTAGTTTTCTCCTTATGATTTCCCCAATTCTTTTTGCTATGGTCTTTTGCCAACAGGACAACTTCATGCTTTGCATCATTGTGTGTCCATGTTAGACTACTGCTTCCTGGTCGATGGGATTCCATCTCACTACCGTGTTTCAATCTATTGAAATGGACCATACAATCGTTTATTCTAGACACTTAAGCTGTTATAGGACAGTTGGTATTGTATTCTTTAGTTTTCGGTGCTCTTCTCACATGAAAGCTGATTCGATGAATTAAGAAGCTCTTAAGTTCGTGTACTTGAAGTACGTGGGTTGAAAGAATTTGTTGGAAAACAGTGCGCACAATGAATGGGAAATCGATATACAAGCGAAGAAAATGTGTGGTTATCAAACTATATATAGAGATATTTAGCTCTGATACCAACTTATAGCAAGGTAGTGCTCGACTGTTTTTTTTTTCTCTCCTAAAAGCTTAAACCATTAGACAATGACACGCATTACATTCTCTAGCTCGACCCAATCTATGTAGTGCATCACTTAGTCAATCTATCATGGCCTTCTAATGGGGCCCCATAATTCCTCGAGAGTTCATCAAAACAAGCCATGTGATCGTCCACAGCTATCCACTTCCAAAGAAAACCCCCCAAAACTCTTCCCCCAAATGCATGCACGCATCAGCATGACGATTCACCAACGTCGGACCATTCTGTGCTGCATAAGCACAGCATATCAGAATTAGCTGCGAAATGTCATGATTGCAAGAGCAATTGAAACCCTAATCTTATGCTGCCACCGAGAAGATATACATGGCTGCTCGGTGGGATGATAAAGTAAAGAAAAAACCCTCGTGGCTTTCCAAAGTGCGTTAAAGTTGGCAAAGTGTTTTGTTTAAGGAACGATTCGACCTTCGATTTCGTATGATGATACTTCCGGATAAGTAAAAGAAATCGAAAGTGTGCGCCCCTTGCTCATTTCTTTTTCGCAGTTTCCCTTTTGGCTCTTCAGGATCTCTTTGGTTGGTTGGGGATGAGGAGAAAGAACCCTATGACATTATTTTGTCGAGAAGAGAAATGTTAAAAGCTAAGATCGGCGTTGATACCCACTCGATCATGCCAACATTACATGCACCTCTCGATGTATAAAGTTCGGTGTGGCATGGGATTTTAATGATTTACAGCTAGAATTTAGTTAAAGGGTAAGATGGATTGATTTCGAGGGAGGAAAAAATGTCTATCGTTTGCGAATACATATAGTAGACATCTTTACTATTTGTATCTCGCAATTGCAATCGTACGTACGGCATATGTGGCAGCTCACTGTGTCGTGGATGGAGGGGCGTCGTGGTGAATTTCTACTACCACAGTTGTAAGGTATGAGATTTGAAGCCAAATTGAAGGTAAAAGACTTGGATCTCGAATATGAAGTATTAAACTTTTTATATGGAATCGCAACCGTAGTCATAGATCATCAACTTTCTTGATTTTGTCCATGTCGATGCTACGTATTGATCTCTAGAAGTTTGTAACCATTTGTTTATATTTGGACGGAAAAACGAAATTTATACTCAAATCACGATGGGTGATTAGTTTACGGATCAAATCCGTCACAAAATAAAATATGAGGACTGAAAAATAGACATGAGCAATTGCACAAAGACCATTTTTGTACTTTTTCAAAAAAAAAAAAGATTAATGTTGTTTCTTTGATCAAATTCTTTTTGCAGTTCCAATGAACGTGAAGTGTATCAACTTGAATTATTCAAGTACCTTTGAAAACTGTCGCACGATGCTTGGTATGGTGTCTCAGGTCCGTAACTAGTTTCACTGGTTTTGTGGGCTTAATGCCTACTTAGTTATCCATAAGAAACTAAGATTATTCACGGATATAAAGGAAATATTCGGACAATAATTCGACAAGTCATCTCTAGAATGTAATAATATCACATTTTATACTTGTCCTCTTGCACAAAATTTAAAGCAGTCTATATACTATTTAAAGTAGTTCATGATAATTTATGCACTCTTAGGAAAAGATGTGCGTTCGTTGTTGGAATATTTTCGGTATAGGAGTTTGTTGATGGGGACTAACATCCTTAATTTGCTCTTAACAAGGATTTTTTTACGGGAAAAAATATTCAAAATGCTCCCAAAAAGACCAAATTCGAAAATTCCACACCCATATCGGTTTCTAAAATCCTAATTGCAACAATTCATGTTTCGGAATTCAAATCGTCACGATTGAGGTTTTACATCCCCGATCTCACCGATAATTTATTCTCAACATCTACCACCATTTGTGATCTGGACCTCACTAGTGGTGGCGACCCTGGCATGTTCTCCTGGTAGGCATTGCCGATGGTATTTACGTTAGCATTTCGACTTTAGCAATTTTATGGAAGGACTAATAGCACACTCTCAAAACTATTTCGAATAAAAAGTACATGGACGGCTTTCATTTTATAGAGATTGTACAAATATAGCTGGTCACATTATCCCTTAAAAATAGCAGCATCGAATTCGAACCGCTAATTACTAGACCTGTCAAATGGGTTGGGTTTGGGTCGAGTCATAAATGGTCCGACCCAAATTGACCCATTAACCCGTTTATGACCCATTTATGCGCAATGCAATTTTGTTGACCCATACCCGACCCAAACCATACCCAACCCATACCTGATTAGACCCATATTGCTAAAATACTTCCATATTTAATTAAATATAGGAAAATTCATACCCAAGCTGAAATGAGAGTGCAGAATGAGTGAGTGCAAGATTGAGTGAGGGTGAGAGAAATGCGTTGAGTTTAAATCAGTTGTAAACTCATTTATGACCCATTTGCGACCCATTTATGACCCATTTAACACTAATATAAGACTTCTACCCATTTATGACCAATTTACTAAATATAACTAACCTACCCATTTACTAATAAATTAGTTAAGAAATGGGTTTATGACCCATTTTGACAGGTCTACTAATTACCATATCGAGTAAAGAAGAGTACTAGACATAAATGCATCACAATATAAAACTGATTTATTAATCAACTGATCGTTCTTATAATGGGTTTTTTTTTTAATATTCTCATTACAACACCTCGCGACCATGATGCTCTTGCTTTGTCCCCAAACCATTTGCGGCGGCAATGGCACCGGTTTTGTCACCACGGCGAAGCCCCCCATGCAAAATTAGCCGACACTTAGAACTAAAAAATTGCAGAAAAAGGAAAATTAAGCCGACAAAACTGTGTTTTCGAATGCTTTTATTTTCTGTATTTTGGCATATATCATAGCTATTTTGCAGCTTTTGACTTTGCTTGGTTTGCTTAATTGTCTGCTCTCGATGTCATAACCCGTCACGCATTGCTTGCGTCGTCGGTTTCGATTTCAGGAAGTTCGCAGAGTCCCATGTCTTGGTCTTCGGAATCCAATCTCAAAGCTTTCAGATTTTTCCTTTTCATTCAAAAGTTTATTTCCCCGATAAATATTTTGATGTTCCCCGTCGGTTTTATATTAGCCACTTGGTCAAACTTTGCAGCCATTTTCGGTCTAATGTTCATACCATTACTTTCATGTTTTTTTTAGGGTAAACCATATTTGTTCGTGAATTTTAATCCAATATATAACGTGATTCTTGAATTTAAAATTTGTTTAATGCCGTTTCTGAATTTTAGCCAAATATTTAATGTCGTGCTTGAAATTTTAATTTGTTCAATGTAGTCTCTAGACTTTTGGTCTATGTTTAATTAAGTTTCTAGACTATATGAAAATGTTCGAGTTGTCCACGAACTTAAATTTACGAAAGGACAACATTGAATATTTTCATATAGTCCAGAGAATAAATTGAATATAGTCCCACTGAAAATGTTCATGGACCAAATTAAACAAATTAAAAGTTCAGGGACGACATTGTATTTTAGGCTAAAGTTTAAAGACTACATTAAATAAATTTAAACTTTAGGAATCACATTGCACATTGGGTCAAAGATCGAGGACCATTTGTGTCATTATCCTTTTTTTTATTTCTAATTCAGTTTTTGCATTTTCAATTTGTTTGATTAAAGTATTTTACTTTCATATATTTTCTGGTGGGATAATGACACAAACAATCCATGAATTTTGGCCCAATGTGCAATGTGATCTTTAAATTTTTAATTTGTTAAATGTAGTCCCTGAAATTTAGCCTAATGTTCAATGTGGTCTCTGAACTATATAAAAATATTCAATGTAGTCCCTATTTCATATAGTTCAGGGACTACATTGAATATGTACCAAAAGTTCAAGGACGACATTGAACAAATTAAAAGTTCATGGACCAAAGTGAACAAATTAGAAATTCATGAACCACATTTCATATTAGGCCAAAGTTCAAATACTCTTTGTGTCATTTTCCCTTTTCTAATCAAGTCCATCTTCTATTCCATATGGATATCCTGGTGGGAGTCCGCATCGGCTAAATATTACCCACGCCATGCTCCGATGTTATCCATATTGGCTACAGTCATTATTTTATATGCGTCTTCATATTCAAGCTAGTAGAAGCAACTACTTTAACATATTGATGTAGGATGAGAATCATATCATAACCACCATCTGATTAATTTCTTTTCCATCCTGGATAGGAGTTGACCAATATGATTTGATGCATCTTTGGTCAATATTTTATTTTCTATATGATAGAGGAACTTTGGTGATTAGGATAGGATTTCATGGTAGCAAACCATTTTGACCGGCTGATATAGGATGATCATCCTACAAAAGTCACCATGCAATGATTAACTCTCTCATTTTGCAAGTCTGTTATCAGGTGGGATTTGATCGCAGATCTGACATCTTGGTTTCTAATATGAGCATAACTTATAGGTGGTTGGTAAATTACAAATATAACTCGAAAAAGATTCTTTTAGCGAGTGAACATCGACAGCATATGTTAAGCTTCAAATTAATTATTTAAATGCATACATCTTTGTTATTTTAGCAACCGATCAAAGCTTGTAATATCATCCGATAAATAACTTTTAGCGAAATTTCTTGGTAAATTCGAGATTTTACTTTGACGAAAGGGTCTTGAAATGAAGAAAATTGGAAGAAAAATTCAGCAAAAGAAGAGTTGACGAGTCATATCAAAGGTCACAGCTAATCATAAGGGGCAAACGAGCTGGAAAGATGAGTAGTGTGTGGCTCTCACCTTATGAAAACGATCACTCTTTAATCGTTAAGAGACAAACCATAAGTTAGGCAAGGCTAGCGAGGGATAAGTCTTCCCTGGGTGGGGACAGATGATGCACTTCCCTATCAGGAATTCCTAGTTTCTCCTTCAATCCCTGTCTGTTTGGTCGTATCCCATCTCGATTTTCAATCGATTAATCTCATTGAGTGCGGTAATTCCTCAATTACATACACCAAATGACATATATAAGCTTATATTCTTAAAGAATGGCCTCAAAAGAATGTGCAAATATGATAAGTCGAATGCAAAACTTGAGTTAAAAAGGGTAACATACTCACCACATAATGACATGGACAGCCATTGGATTGCTATCTATCTAGTCTTTGCTTTCATTTTTTTTTTCTCGGAGTTGTTTGTGGTGAGAATTACCTATATATATATTTCTAATATTCTCCTCATTTATTAGACTTTTTATTTTGTCAATTCGAAATTCTAGAACATCCGTTATGAGTACGAAACTATTCGGCGACAGTACTTGCTTGCTCCCAAACTTTTGACTGTCCCTCTGAACTTCGTTTGCATAATGTCACTAACTCTTCATGCATCTTTCTTGTTGGGTACGACTTTGATGCACGTGCCTTTTCAGAGCTAAAATATGATTCCTTCAACCTTTGTAAAAAAAAAAAACACAAATATTCATCGATTTTGGAAGGAGCACAAATTGACCCGGTAAGAATTCATTTCATTTAATTTCACTTATTGTAAATATTTTTATAAAATTATGATATTTAAATGATCGATTAAAAAGTTATAAAAATGTACATACACTCAACGTTTATAATAATGATAGCAACTTGATGGCTGATTGATCCAAGGCATGGAAATTGGAATCATATCACTTTTTTGCTTCATCCATTTCGGGAGACAACAATGGAATGCACCATGAGTTCAGATCATTCCTCGTGTCTGCTGCGTTCGGACAGATTTGTCTTCTGTTAGTTGATCCAATGTTGGTTGGGAAACAACAATTTCACGCTTTGATGATCATGCTGATGCACATGCTGACTTTGCCTTTGACTTTGATCCGGGAAAATTCAACCATATTAAGGTTCCGCTTGTTTTGCGAAAAGTATTTTCTGGGAAAACATTTCCTTATTTTCCAGCGTTTGGATCACTTAAGAAAATGAGTCAACAGAAAATCTGTGTTTAGATTCAAAAAAATGATTTCCTCTATAAAAAAATCAAAAATCATTTTCCACAATATGATTAAGTATTAGCGCCTAGACTAAAAACCCTACATTTGGGCACAAGAATGCCAACACTTGTTTTCGGGTCCTTGACAGCGGCCCTAGGTTGGGGCTGAATTGTCGGGGTCCATCGAGGTCAAGCTCAAGTCCAAAGAGGCCGAGCGCAAAACCCCAATGCCCCATCTCGAGTTCACAGAGGTTGGGCTTAGGACACCAATGCTCGTGGCCGAACCTCCAACTCTAGTACTATTGCCCGATTCATCGACACCTTTGGCTATGTCCACAGAGATCGAGCTCGAGACCCCGGTGTTCGTGCCGGATTTTTAACACCTGGACCCAGTTCAATTAAGGCCGGGCTCAGGTTCACAATGCTCGGGACCATAACCTAGGAGCTAGTGCCCGAGTTCCCAATGCTCAACCATGTCCATTGAGGGCGTGCCCGGGACCTCAACGCCTGGGCTATGTCCATCAGGGCCAAGTCCCTAGTGCCTGGGCCTTGGTCCTGAGACTATCAAGGCTGGGTTACGGACGCCGATGCTTGCCTTGGTCAATTAAGGCCAAGCTCGAGACCTTGGCACCCACACCCAGGTCCATCGAGGCCAAGCTCGAGGTCTCGATGCCTAAGTGTGGTCCCCGACACCCGCGTCCGAGTCCATCGAGGTGAGGATTAGGACCCCGAAGCCCATCCCCTGGTCCTCGATGCTTGGGTCAGGATCCATTGAGGCTAGACCCGAGATCATGGGGTATCCAATTTATTGGCTATCTATGCGTAAGTTACTATCGTCCAAATAAGTTATGTCTATTTAGGAAAATCAATTTGATATTCTATATCAAATGACGAAAAATCCTGTTCATTTTCAGGTTTTCAATCACACACCATAAAATATTTTCATTTTTTGAAAAATATTTTCCAAAAAAGTCACATTTTTCACGAAATAAATGGAGCTTAAATGTGTACTTGTTTTGGGAAAATCTTCACGATAAAGAAAATATTTCCGGCAAATCATCTTTCCGGAAAATGTTTTCCCTTTTTAGGTTAGGGAATTCATTTTCCTCACTTGAAGTATGTATATATTCTTTGACTGTAAATGGTTTTTCGTTGACTAATTATTTTCAGCAAACCAAATGCATGAGAGTGCAAAAAATAATTTATAGGCTTTTTTACTCAAACAAACGTATTCTGAGACTAACTTTCAATTGTACTTGACAAAGCATTATTTGGTTTCATCTGTTACTTCGTTACTCAGCAAGCAAATTGTTTTGACAAGTAAATGTATAGGCCAATTTCGTGAAAGAGGGGATGTTAGAGATATATACGATGGGATTTAATTGGCGTAATTTGCTTCTCTACATCGATCTTGGATAAACTGCTTTCTTTATTTAGAACCATTTTACATTCTCACTATCCATCAAGGAATGAAACGGAAACAGATAGTTGACCGTTGTGATTTGATCCATTACTTTAGTACAATTTAAATTGTTCTAAAAGAAAATATGATAGATTTATGGAATACTTGACGATTAATTTGAATTCAAGATAAGAGATTCATTAATTATTTGCCAACCGTCTTTTTTTTTGGGTCAAAATTTGCCAATCATCTTGATTATTACGATTTTGTCCATCTATAAATATATGTGGCCATCGGATATTTCAAATATATGTGTGGGTTCTTTATAAATTTGTTTTGCGAAAGTTTGAGATTAAAGTAGCCGTCAGGTTTACTTAGTCAATAGTATATATAATTATGATATTGGTGGCAAAAAAAGAAGACACAATGTCTATTCATTGCTCACCTTATAAATTTCCAATTTAAAATTCATTATATTGCTGATTTGATTTATATCGTGCTAAGGTATTTTGTCAAACCTGCTAGGATCAATGTCCGTTATAATTTCCACAAACTTCTGTGCTTGATTGTTTTCAATCATGTTGGTCACCCTATCCACTTTCTCTAGACCCGCATGCTTCCACATATTGTGACCCGTTAGGCCGACAAAAGCATCAAATGAACTTATTATTATTAGTATTATTATCATCATTATTATAATAATAATAATTATTCTCTGTAATCCCAAGACAAAAATTATTTCACAAAGATTAAGTTTGTACCCTGCTTAACCAGCGGAAAGCAATAATTAACTAAACAATAATTACAAAGATGTATGCGACGATAATGTAAGTTTAGTGCAATGTCTCAGTTAAATTTCTGACGAGCAATTATTTCACAACTCACCGTTCTTCCACTGTGGAATGGGGGACATTGACTTTTTCTTGTATCCAGCATTCTATGATAAGATTTTAGAGCCTTTTACCCAGATAAATTAAATGTTCATGTTCTAGTAAATATTGTTTAAAATTACTTTGACACCATCACATATGACATAATTTTGAAGATTGTTTCAAGACTCTCGAGCATCAAATATTATGGCCTTTAAATCTGGAAAATTTTTTCTTCCGATCTAGTTCTAGATCTTGGAGTTTTAATGAATAAGTACTCCGCCTCCGGTTTCAATGGTATTCGCAGTGGGGGTAAGCGTGGTTCCAAGGTAGAATCTGGAATCTGAGAACTTAACTAGTGGAAACATGTAGATTTCAGGTTCCAAGATATGCAGGGTAAGTTCTAGGTTCCAAAAATTTGGAAATCTATTTCGACGAGTAGCTAGAACCTAGAACCTGGAACTTGGAATCTAAACAAGTTTTTTTTTAATTTTTTCTTGGTTTATGTCTTCGCATGATCATGCGGTATTTCGTGGTTGTTACGCCCCGCACCCTACGAGCTAACAACATCCCGCTTGGTTGTTAAGTATGCGACGTCCCAGGACTAGTCGCCGACCCGATACAAACGAACTAAGAGTAACACATACAAAAGCAATTCGAACACTTCATTCAACATTCATTTAAATGTGATAGTAAAGAGACGAATCAGAACAATGAACCACTTTATAAACATAACAACACTTACAAGGATAACATATACAAGCCTTTCTAAATGCCACAATCCAAACCACTCGTACTAAAAAAGGGATCAGGTGGTCGATCTGCTTCATTACTGTATTCAAAAGAGGAGTCCTAAAAAGACAGGGTTTTTCACGATATCAAAAACCTCCACTGTTTCTAGGCGATGACCCGGCGAGGTTGGGTCAGACATCTTACTAAAAGAACCTGATGGCAAAGGCTCCGGTTTAGGATCTGTCTCCATGGACACTGTCTCGGGTTCCGAAACCTCTGGTTCAGAATTTGGATTAGCGATAGCTCTGTCAAGGGGAGCAATCTCCATGAGATCCCACTCTCCTAACCCAATGTCAGGGGGGATGTCAAACCTACGGAGAGGACCAAAGGTTTGATCTCATCTCTCAGGAACTACGTCATATAGGTATGAAGTTTCCAAAACTTATCACCCTTGTCGACCTAAACTATACTAGCATACCTAATATACTCCCTATCACCACCTGCCAGGTACTCCGTTAACCAATATTTCGTATCCATAGGTACCCCAAAACGTTGCGGAGGATCAGTCATAGTCAAGGTTGAGGGTTTGAAAGGTTTAATTGCAACAAGGAGAATAAATCTCAATAAGTAAATTACCTAAACCACGACTAGAGTAACACGTACCTCCGAAACACCCTAATCATGCAATCCTAACTAACATGGCAAATCAATAACAATAACCTTCCTTGGCACAACCAGTGTTCAACTTACAACAAACGTTCTAACGGACACCCAACGATAACAACATATCACATGATCTTAAAATGCATAACAATCATGGCATGATATTAACGTACATAACAACAATAATAATCCAGACATGTTCCAATCATCCACACAAGTCTCAATTATAAGGTGAAACAGCTTTAGCCCGTCCCATACCGTGTCTCATGATTTCATCCCATAATCAAGTGCAATGCATCCGCACGTGTCCTTCTAAACACAAAACATTCCATAATGCACATAACATTCGAAATTGTCCAGATTATTAACGACCCCTCGGGCTACACTGAACCCCCATCAATCTTCCGGTCTAGCCGGGCATTGCCTCGCTACTTCGGGCACGGCAACATTGGGATCGAACCCTCCGTAAGCCAGGTACCCAACAGCATTCCAATAATGAGCATCGATCCGGCCTTCATCGCGATCGACAACGTTTGGGAAACAAGTAACCCCCCCGGTCGAACCGGGTACCAAACGGCATTCGAACTCCTGTCGGGCATTGTCTAGAACTCATTTGAGACAGAACTTATCATGGCCATGCACATAAACAATCACTCATTGCTAATTTTCATTTTTCTTAATTAGCTAATGCAGAGTGTTTACGACGTGCATTTTCCTACGAATAAACATGTCATGAATCACACTCATTTCCACAACAAATATCAATATATGATCGCAATTTGCCATGCTAAGTCAATAATAACCATAATTAACCACACGATCAACATTCAGACCACACGATCATTCATTACGTGTAAGATCAACCATGAAACATCAATTCCAGCCACATGATCATCATTCAAACCACACGATCAAGCCATAGTCAACTAATTAGCCATGATTAAACGAATCAACTACATGATTAAACTAATGAACCATACTATTGGCATTAAACAATTAATCAACCACACGATAGTCATTAGACACTTAATCGGCCACTTAATCGGCCACATGATCAACTAATTAATCATGCGATTATCAATCAAAGCTACACGATCAACTTCAAATCTCTAATCAGCCATATGATCAAACTTTATTACATACTCATTTAATTTAAACCACACGATCGAAATTAGTACATAATCAAGTCCTTTAAGCCATAAGATTAACATTCACATAGCAAGAACCAATGCGAGCCACATGATCAACCTATCTTAACATCAAAATCAACCACATAATCAAATTCGGCCATACACAAAGTTCCCAAATCAACACACTCAAATAATCCCCAAATTAACCCCTAAATCCACTAAACAACACCTAAACCTCATCCATTAGTAACTTATCAACCTAATCAAGGTTTAGGGAGTTACTTACCTCTAATCTAAGCTGGAAACCAAATCCAAACAGCAACAGCAAGTCATGACCAGATCCTGAACTTCCGGCGAACGGCGGCGGCCAAACGGTGATCCAGAGAATGGCGACTGATCAGGGCGTGAACGGCAGCTTGGGGGCGGCTCACGGCTGTCCGCGAGGCTTAAGGGTGGTGGCGTGAGGGTGGTGGTGTGTTTCAACCAAGGTGAGAGAGAATGAGAGAGAAAGAGAGTGTTCTTAATTTAGAGAGAGAGCGCAAGAGAGAAAAAGAGGGTTGAAACTTCAATCAAGATCAAGGGTTGAGATGTATTCTTGATGTCCAAGCAAAGATCTAAAGGCTAGGATTAAGTCTTGTTCTCCAAGTTCCATCTAAAGGCCAATATTAAATCTTGCAAAAAGGTTTCTAGAATGGCATTAAGTAAATAACCAATAAAGCAAGGGTAATTCTGTCCAAGGAGGGGATTTTCGGCCACTAGGGTATAAAGACCATTATGCCCTTCCACTCAACAAAGAAACTCTAAAACGCCTAAGGGTAAAAACGTTTTTTTCAAATTCCGAGCCACATATGACTTTGCCGAGAATTTCTGAGCAAACCGCTAAGTACGCGAGCTTAATGTGGTGATGTCCAATATAATAGTTTTGATATCCTTGAAAGTTCGATACCCAAGTTTGGATTTCATTACATGGTCAAAATCGATCAAATGCCACTTTCATATATCTTAAACTAACGGGTGGCTTTTAGGGGTTATGCGCATTTGACCCGTGCTTGATTCAATGTCAAGCCACGTTTAAATTTACTCGAGCCATGGTGACCTTGGTTGTCATGTAATTGCGAGGGTCAATCATTAGTTTTGAAGGACATGATCGCTAGAAATTGATTTAGGAATGTTTGTAATTCATATAATGGCCAAACGGAATCACCCGCGATCCCATTGTATAACCTTGGCAAAGCATTCCATAACCATCCTTGGATCGATCTATAATAGCCTAAAATATCTCATCATCAATCTTTATGATCGAAATGTCAATTTAGGGTCGAATTCTTAGGTCATGCGTACTAAATTCCCAACTAGTCATTCCCTAATGGTTAGTCATCTCATGAGTGATCAATTCAAAGTGACATTTAACTGAAAGTGCATCAATGAGATAATTATTTCATAAATCTCGAAAATGGATCGAATTTCAGAATGTCACAACTCTTCCCCCTTATAAAAATTTCGTCCTCGAAATTTTAACCAACCCAAACTATTCAAACAAATGGGGTTGCTGACGCCTCATGATTTCTTCACTTTCCCACGTGGCTCCCTCTGTTCCGTGATGTTGCCAGACAACTTTGGCCAATGGGATTGTCTTAGTCCGTAAAACCTACTTTTTTTTTTCCGAAGAGACTTTTCCACGTACGACACTCTATCGTCCACGTCTATTTCTCCATACTTCAGTACGTGGATCGGATCTGGTTCATACTTCCGTAGCATAGACACGTGGAAGAAGTTGTGAACTTAAGACAAATTCGGCGGCAAGACGAGTCGATAGGCTAAAATTCCAATTCATTTCAAGATCTCAAATGGATCTACGTACATCGGGCTTAACTTTCCTTTCTTGCCAAATCGAGATGTTCAGCATTGGTGACACTTTGAGGAAAACGTGGTCTCCTACCTAAAATTCCAAAGGCCTACGTCGCTTATCCGCATAACTTTTCTGGCGACTCTAAGCTGTCTTAAACCTTTTTCGTATGGTTTTAACTGCCTTGACTGATTGTTGTACCAATTCTGGACCCGTTATACTTCGTTCCCCAACTTCATCCCAACATACTAGAATTCTGCCATACAATGCTTCAAATGGTGCCATTCTGATACTCTGCTAATAACTATTATTGAAGACAAACTCAACCAAATGCAACCGTTCTTCACAACTCCCTTTAAGGTCTATCACACAGGCTCGTAACATATCCTCGAGCGTCTGAATTATCCTTTTTGACTGGCCATCAGTTTGTGGATGATAGGCCGTGCTATATTGTAGCTTCGTCCCTATAGCCGTATGAAGACTTTTCCAAAAGGTTGCTGTGAAGTTTGGGTCTTTGTCTGATGTGATTGTAACTGACACTCCATGAAGACGGATTATTTGTTGCATATACAACTCGGCATACCTATCCATTGTGAAATTCTTTCACATAGCCAAAAAATGCACTGACTTTGTCAATTTGTCAACGATAATCCAAATGGAATCATGGCCTCTTTGGCACCTTGACAATCTCATGACAAAATTCATCGTGATATGTTCTCATTTCCATTCTGGGATTTCCAATGGTCGCAATAGTCCACCAGGCTTACAATATTGTGCTTTCACTTATTGGCACGTTAAGTACTTGGCCACGTGCTTAACTACATCCACTTTTAATCTGTTCCACCAACAGTACTAGCGTAAGTTCTGATACATTTTGGTGCTACTCGGATTAATACTGTAGTTACTGCGATGGGCTTCAACCAAGATTTCCTCTTTAAGCTCAACGTCATTGGGAACGCATAATCGTCCATGAAACTTCAAAATTCCATCCTCGGGTACTTGAAAGTCTGATTTTCTCGTACTTGTATTCATACTTAGAATCTTTTGAATTTCAGAGTCCGTAGATTGTAATGCCTTAATCTTAACCTGAATCTTTGGTTCGATCCTTAAGGTGGCTAACAAGCTCGAGACATGACCTACCTCAAACTTGAATTCCAAATCATGTACTCCTTCAAATAGAATTCATTCCTTAACCATCATTTGCGCGATGCTTGATTCTGACTAAGTGCATCCGCTACTTTGTTAGCCTTCCCAGGGTGATACAGAATGTCGCAATCATAATCTTTCAGAAGTTCTATTTACCGGCGCTGTCTCATGTTCAACTCCTTTTGGAAAAACAAATACTTCAAACTCTGATGGTCTGTGTAGATTTGAAACATTTCCCCACACAAGTAGTGTCTCCAAATCTTTAACGCAAAGATGATAGTCGCAAGTTCTAAATCGTATGTCGGGTAGTTTAACTCATGAGGTCTTAATTGTCGCGATGCGTATGCAATAACTCTTCCATGCTACATTAAAATGCATCATAATCCCTTTAGCGATGCATCACTATAAATCTCATATCCTCCAAGTCCTGATGGTATTGTCAATACAGGGGCAATCGTCAACTTATGCTTAAGCTCTTGGAAACTCCTATTGTACTTATCTGTCCATTCGAACTTTGTTTCCTTTTTTAGTAAGCGAGTCAAAGGAGTGGCCATCGCGAAGAGCCTTTCCACAAATCTTCTATAATAGCCTGCTAGTCTTTGGAAACTCCGAACGTTCGTCACTGTTGTAGGTTTTGACAAATTCATAACTGCCTCAATCTTAGTTGGGTCCACTGCGATTCCATCCCCTGAGATTACGTGTTTAAGAAATGCTACTCGATTGAGCTAGAACTCACACTTACTAAACTTGGCATAAAGTACGTGTTCTCTTAAGGTCTGTAAAACCATCCCTAGATGTCGCTCATGCTCCTCGGGACTCTTCGAGCAAACCAATATGTCATCGATGAATACGATAACAAACAAATCCAAAAACTCCTTGAACACTCGATTCATCATATCCATAAAAGCGGCTCGGGTGTTAGTCAATCCAAATGGCATGACGGTAAACTCATAATGTTCATATCTTATACAAAATGCCGTTTTCAGTATATCCTCTTTCTTGATCCTTAGTTGATGGTAGCCCGTTCTTAAGTCTATCTTGGAGAATATCGATGCCCCTTTCAATTGATCAAGCAAGTCATCTATTCTTGGTAATGGATATTTGTTCTTGATGGTTACCTGGTTCAACCTCCGACAGTCAATACATAAAAGCAATGACCCATCTTTTTTTCTTACGAACAACACTGGTGCTCCCCATGGTAATGCACTCAGACGAATGAATCCCTTATCAAGTAGCTCTTGCATTTGAACCTTCAATTCCTTTAATTCTGGCAATGCAATTCTGTAGGGTGCTTTAGAGATTGGCTCCGTCCCATGGGCCAACTCAATTACAAATTCTACTTCCCTTTCAGGTGGTAATCCCAATAATTCCTAAGGAAAGACATTGAGAAAGTTACACACCTCGGCTATATCTTCTAACCTTGGCTCTTCAGTTAACGAGTCGACCACAGTCGCTAAGTAACCTTGGCATTCTTCATCCAGTAGTTTAGTCACCTCAAGCGATGAAATCCAAGGGATCGAGGTTCCTCCTCGACTTCCCACAAACTCATATCTAGGATGACTAACAGGATTAAATTGGATCACCCTGCTACTACAGTCTATCACAGCTTTTTGTTTAACCAGCCAATCCATTCCAACAATAACATCAAAATCAAACATAGCCAAAACTACCAAATTTATCCTTTTCTCCCTACCACCAATGACTATCTTACAATCCGAACATCCTACTGAAATTAGCACTTTATCCATTAAAGGGATGGTAACATGCAGAATTACTCCTAACGATTTCGTTTCAATCCCAATCAATCTAACGAACTGTTCTAACACAAATGAATGTGAAGCCTCCGGATCAAATAAAGTATAGGCAACATGATCACATAAAGAGACTGTACCTGTAATCATGCCAAGCGCATCCTTCGCCTCCTTCCTTGCCATCGCATATACTCTCCATTGCGCCTGCGGTCTATTCTGATTATTCTGCAGAGCTTTCCCAGTTGGTCCTACTCTGGGTTGTTGCAATTGCATTTGTGGTCTAGCTTGTCGATTCGGGCAATCTTTCACTTGGTGACCATGTTGGCCACATCCATAACATGCTCCACTCCTCCTAGGGCAAGGGCCATTCCCATGCTTCTTCCCACAAGATCGACACAGGGCACTAGAGTAGAATTTCGGCTTCCTAATATTCTTTCTGATAGGAAGGACAAATCGTCTATTGCCAACCATAGGCTTCTTTCCAAAATTACGATTGTCCCTAGTCAGTGCGTACCGCGATCCAAATGCGGCAGCCCTTTTAGTCATATCCCTCTTAATTATTTGCGCCTTCTCATAAAGCTCATTATAATCCCTTAAATTTAGAAGTATCAACTGATTACGGAGCTCCGGTTTCAGACCATTCCGGAATCTCCTTGCCTTGGCTACAGGGTTCTCGATCATTTTTGGTGCAAACTTAGACAACCTTGCAAACTCTGCCTCATACTGATCCACGGTCATTTGATTTTGACGAAGCCGTAGAAATTCTGCCATTTTCTTTTCTTGTGCATTCTCAGAGAAGTACCTCTCGTTAAAAGGTCTTGACAAAGGCATTCCAGTTCTAAACCATGCCTTCCGGAAAGATTCTAACTCCGGTGGCCTTCTACCAATCACTTGCATTACCTTGGAGTTATACACTATCAAGGTCACTTTTTCCTCTTCCGTGCACCCTAGAAGTTCAAAAGCCTTTTCCAACTCATCAATCCAAAGGGTGGCAACCTCGAGATCACCTTTTCCATCGAACTTGGGTGGCTTAAGTTTCAGAAACTGTTCTACCACTTGATGCATTTGACGATTTCCATTCCCCGAATTATCCTGAGCGGCAATGGCAGCAACCTCAGCAGCCTCGGCAACAGCAACTGCAGCAGCATCTCGTTCTTGAGCTTATTGTCCCATTAATTGTCCAATCGCCTCAAGGGCTCTCAAGAGTCCATCCACTCTGGGATCCTCCATTGGTCTTGCTTGAAAACTCGACCGACCTCTGGTCCCTTTACCCCGGTTGTTGATCCTATCCCAATTTCACACAGCCTCAAAAATTCTATCAAGGAATTAGAGACCTAAACCAACAACTCGAGCTTAAACAACTCCAAGCAACAACCCTCAACAAGCAATCACAAGCAAGTAATCATAAAAACAAGTATCACAAGTACACAATTAGCAAGGTTCTAGCTCTTACCTTTTTGCGCTTGCAACATTAGTCATCCAGAATAATAACACCCAGCAATCACAAACACATGCTCTCAGAACATGCATTAAACATTCTAAACTTGTGATCAAGGCAAGTCTCCCTAATCGACTATCCGAAGAGTCATCGCTCCTTATCACTCCGGTTCTCGACCAAACTTGGATCGAGCTAACCTTGCTCTGATATCAATTAAACGGGGATGTCATGCCCCGCATCCCATGAGCTAGCAACATCCCGTTTGGTTGTTAAGTATGCAACGTCCCAGGACTAGTCGTCGACTTGATGCAAATGAACTAAGAGTAACACATACGGAAGCAACTCGAACACTCCATTCAACATTCATTTAAACGGGATAGTAAAGAGATAAATAAAACATAACAACGAACCACTTTATAAACATAACGACAGTTATAAGGATAATATATACAAGCCTTTCTAAAGGCCACAATCTAGACCACTCGTACTCAAAAAGGAATTAGATGGTCGATCTGCTTCACTACTGTACTCAAAAGAGGAGTCCAAAAAAGACAAGGTTTCTCACGCTATAAAAAATCCCCATAGTTTCTTGGCAGTGACCAAGGCGAGGCTGGGTCAGACATCTCACTAAAAGAACCTGATGGCAAAGGCTCCGGTTCAGGATCTGTCTCCATGGACACCGTCTTAGGTTCTGAAACCTTCGGTTCAAAATCTGGATTAGCGACAGCTCCATCAGGAGGAGCAATCTCCATGAGATCCCACTCTCCTAATCCATCGTCAGTGAGGATGTCAAACCCACGGAGAAGACCAAAGGTCTGATCTCCATCTCTCAAGAACCACGCCATATAGGTATGAGGTTTCCAAAACTTATCATCTTCGTTGACCCAAACTGTATTAGCATGTCTAATATGCTCCCTATTATCACCTGTCGGGTACTCCGTCAACCAATGTTCCGTATCCATAGGTACCCCAAAATGTTGCGGAGGATCAGTCATAGTCAAGGTCGAGGGTCTGAATGGTTTAATTGCAACAATGAGAATAAATCTCAATAAATAAACTACCTAAACCCCAACTAGGGTAACACATACCTCCGAAACACCTTAATCATGCAATCTTAACTAACATGACAAATCAATAACAATAACCTTCCTTGGCACAACCAGCGTCCAACTCACAACAAACATTCTAACGGACACCCAACGATAACACCATATCATACGATCTCAAAATGCGTAACAATCATGGCATGATATTAACATACATAACAACAATAATAATCCAGACATGTTCCAATCATCCACACAAGTCTCGATTATAAAGTGAAACCATTTTGGCCCGTCCCATACCGTGTCTCATAATTTCATCCCATAATCAAGTGCAATGCATCCACACGTGTCCTTCTAAACACAAAGCATTCCATAATGCACGCAACATTCGAAGTTGTCCAGATTATTAACGACCCCTCGGGCCACATCGAACCCTCGCTGGTCTTTCGATCTAGCCGGGTATCGCCCCGCTACTTCAGGCACGACAACGTTAGGGATCGAACCCCCAGGCAAGCCGGGTACCCAACGACATTCCAATAAGGAGCATCGATCTGGCCTCCACCGTGATCGGCAACGTCTGGAAAACAAGTAACCCCCTGGTCGAATCGGGTACCAAACTACATCCGAACTCCTGCCGGGTATCGTCTAGAACTCGTCTGAGACGGAACTTATCATGGCTATGCACACAAACAATTACTCATTGCCAATTTTCATCTTTCTTAATTAGCCAATGCAGAGTGTTTATGACGTACATTTTCCTACGAACGAACATGTCATGAATTGCACTCATTTTCCATAACAAATATCAATATATGATTGCGATTTTCCATGCTAAGTCAATAATAACCATAATTAACCACACAATCAACATTCAGACCACACGATCATTAATCACGTGTAAGATCAACCATGAAACATCAATTCCAGCCACATGATAATCATTCAAACCACACGATCAAGCCAATTATTAACTAATCATCCATGATTAAACGAATTAACCACACGATTAAACTAATGAACCATACTATTGGTATTAAACAATTAATCAACCACACAATTGTCATTAGACACTTAATCGGCCACATGATTAACTAATTAACAATGCGATTATCAATTAAAGCCACACGATCAACTTCAAATCTCTAATTAGCCATATGATCAAACTTTATCACATACTCATTTAATTTAAACCACAAGATCGAAATTAGCACATAATCAAGTCCTTTGAGCCATAAGATTAATATTCACATAGCAAGACCAATGTGAGCCACACGATCAACTTATCTTAATATCAAAATCAACCATATGATCAAATTCGGTCATACACAAAGTTCCCAAATCAACACACTCAAATAACCCCCAAATTAACCCTTCAATCCACTAAATAATCCCCAAACCCCATCTATAGTAACATATCAACCTAATCAAGGTTTATGGAGTTACTTACCTCCAATCTAAGCTAGAAAACAAGCCCAAATAGCAGTAACAAGTCACGATCAGATCCGGAACTTCTGGCGAATGGCGGTGGCCAAACGGCGATCTGGCGAACGGTGGCTTGGGGGCAGCTCACGGCGGTCCACGGGGCTCAAGGGTGGTGGCGTGAGGGTGGTGGTGGGTGGTGTTATGTTTCAGCCAAGGTGAGAGAGAATGAGAGAAAAAGAGACTGTTATTGATTTAGAGAGAGAGAGAGAGCAAGAGAGAAAGTGAGGAGAGAGAGAAAGAGGGCTGAAACTTCAATCAAGATCAAGGATTGAGATGTGTTCTTGATGTCCAAGTAAAGATCTAAAGGCTAGGATCAAGTCCTATTCTCCAAGTTCTATCCAAAGGCCAAGATTAAATCTTGCAAAAAGGTTTCTAGAAGGGCATTAAGTAAATAACCAATAAAGCAAGGGTAATTCTGTCCAAGGAGGGGGTTTTCGGCCACTATGGTATAAAGACCATTATGCCTTTCCACTCAACAAAGAAACTCTAAACACCTAGGGGCAAAAACGTCTTTTTCAAATTCCGAGCCAAATGTCACTTTTTCGAAATTTATGACCAAACCGCTAACTACGCGAGCTTAACGCGTCGACATCTAATATAATAGTTTTGATATCCTTGAAAGTTTGATACTTTAGTTAGAATTGCATTACTTGGTCAAAATCGATCAAACGCCACTTCGTGTATCTCAAATTAACGGGCGGCTTTTAGGGGTTACGTGCATTCGACCCTTGCTTGATTAATATCAAGCCATGTTTAAATTTACTCGAGCCATGGTGACCTCGGTTGTCATGTAATTGCGAGGGTCAATCATTAGCTCTGAAGGACATGATCGTTAGAAATTGATTTAGGAATATTCGTAATTCATACAATAGCCAAACGGAATCACTCGCGACCCCATTGTATAACCTTGGCAAAGCATTTCATAACCATCCTTGGATCGATCTATAATGGCCCAAAATATCCCCTTGCCAATCCTTATGGTCGAAGTGTCAATCCAATGTCGAGTTCTTAGGTCGTGCGTACTAAATTCCTAACTAGCCATTTCCTAATGGTTAGTCATCTCATGAGTAATCAATTCAGGGTGAGATTTAACTAAAAGTGCATTGATGAGATAATTATTTCATAAATCTCGAAAATGGGTCGAATTTTAGAATGTCACAATGGCGTTAGATGATGAGTGTATAATATAGAACCACTAATATGAACTTTCATTTTATGATTTATTAATATTTCATATTTTTCGTGTGTCTAAATATAAGTTATGATTATTGGATCATAGTAGACAGTGGTGGTTGTTAAAGATAATAATTCACTGCAATTATTCAATTAATAATACAGGTGGAACTTTGGTAGACCTTAAAACTAACCCTCAAACCTATGATAGGATAGGTTCCAAGTTCCAAAAAATAAGGAACCTATTGTCATGGGTAGAACCTATACGGAACATGGAACCGCTCACCTCTAGTATTGATTCATGCAATGATTTCTCATTTTAATTTTATTTATTTGAACCACATTAATAGGAAAACCGGTCGTCTGTATTCTTTTTAGTGAATAATAAGTTTGTTTAATATTGTTGCGTTCATTTTTGTTTTGTTTAACCAAAAATGAAATAAAAAAAGAATCTATTAGATCTTGGAATCTACCTTATAACCTGCACCCAATGGTAGGTTATAGGTTCCAGATTCCGATGAGTAGGTTTCAGGCTCTAAAAAATGAGGAACCTGTACTCGAGGGTAGGATTTAGATTCCATATGGAACCTGTAAAGAACCTTGAATCGCTCACTCCTATTTCACAGCAGCTTCGGTGTCATATATGTGCTCGTGCTCTAGCGTCAAACTTGCTAAAGGGTTCGCTTTCATAGGTGTCAACTAAGAGTTTGCTCAACATGTTTTTGTTGTCTCCGTAAGGCAATGGTGTTGAGCTGAACCTAGGCGCACACCATCAAAAAGCAAATAGAGATCTCCATGTGTGCTTATCATTGATAATAATGCGTGATTCGGTAATCGACCACTATTCCTTTTGCTTGGATGCAGTCACAGGTTTCTCTTGAAGGACGAGCATGTGCTTATCTCTGCTGACCACTATAGATAGATATCTCCATGTGTGCTTGTTACTGATGATAATGTGTGATTCAATGATCGACCACTATTCCCTTTGCTTGGATGTAGTCATAGGTTTCTCTTGAAGGACGAGCATGTGCTTATCTCTGCCGACTATACTTTGATGATATATCTTGATTTCTAGATTTTGATTTTTTTTCTTTCATGCATTATTTTAGTATGAATGAAATTTCATGTGACAAAAAAAAATGAATGAACTTATACAGTAACTTTCCGTACCAAGTGACAAATTGATCGAGTTAAGCATTTTGAAAAACAGAAAAAAAAACTTGATCATTTCCCCATAAAATTGTCCCAATTCAATGAATCACAACTTAAAACTTTTTATGAACATAAAACTAGTTTGAGACTAAACCCTACTTGCTGGTATAATTAAAAACTAAAAGAAAATGCTTGATGTGAACAATTGTAAAATTTAAGAAAGGATCATGTACATGCTGCAATAAGGAGCATTTACTAAGATGCATATTTGCTATCTAGTTCAGAATCTCATTATATATTACAATGTCTTAATGTAATATGACATAACAAGTAAGATAATATTTTCAATCATGATATTGCTAGAAGTAAGTCGAGCAAATACGGTTATCTCCTAACTTCTCAATAACATAGACTACTGAAATTCGATTGGAATTGCACCTAACTTGCTTGGTTTGCTCCACCTTCTTAAACATTTGAATTAAGGAAAAATGAAGATGGTCGATCCAAATTGTTTTGGAGGAACCCACGTGCTAATTCACCCTGGCGATTGGGAAGTGGAGCTGTGGAGCTAGAAAAGAGATGAAAATGGTGCCTGGATTTCAGTACCCATCAATCCCATCAATCCCATCAATGAGCCAGTTGTCCATTAATTGACGTGAAACCATCGCCAATGGTCAATTTTTCATTTTCTTTGCGGTTTATTCATCATCTCTCTCTCTTAGCACGTTTGTGGCTGTAGAGAATAGACTTGTGATATGCATAGTAGAATGATGACTGGGATTTATGATCTTACATGAGACATCAAATTTGGCGTGGGATCCACTCAGATTTTGGAGGGTTTGATGGGAAGTGATCCGAAACCACAGCAATTTTTTTTTTTTTGGAGCCAACTTGTCCTTCGCCACGCAAGAGCGTTTCAACGCTTGAAGAGATCATGAAAAAAAAAGTTCAAATCTAAACTTATCAACATATTCAACTAAACCTACATCCTTCAACTCTCCAATAAGAAATCACAATACATGCACCTAAAGAAATCGATCGTCTTTGGGGTTATGTCTGAGCGTACTGCTCTTCCTAACTCAAGTTCTGCGATTGGTGCTAGCCAGTGATCATCTTTCAGACTTGATTCCTAACAAAGCAGAAGAACTTAAGCGGCCCTCTTTCTCCTTTGGCACTTGTAATAACAAAGAGAAGGCTGATGAGACGAGTCTTCTTCTAGGAATAGCATCGACGAGAACAGCATGCTTATAGATGTAACTATATAAGACTGTCATGTTCCAACACTTGTATGTAATGAGTTGCCTTTGCGAAATGGTCCTGTATATTCAGTTTTCAAAATTACCAATATCTAGATACAAGCGTAAATATGTTATATAAAAATTGAATCTACAAATTAAGAACGCCTATCTAAATAGTAGGGTTGTGCAAGGAGACCTACGAACTATGTGGAACCGGCATGGTTGAGTAGGTTCTAGGGTGGGCATTAATGGGTCACGGTAGATTCCACGTTCTAAAATTTTAGAATCGCTGCGAGTACATGGTAAGTTCCAGTGTTAGAGGTCATATCCATCCTGTATCCTATACATCTTGTGCGGGTTGCCTTGCATGATATTTAAGTATATAAGCACAGGTGTTTGAACTATATATGATTTTCTCTTTTCTTCACAAAATTCGTACGTTTAAAGGTGTGAAATGAAGAGAAAAAGCGTACCTTTCTTTTGGATTTTACTTGCCATGATCTCCAAGAATTATGTTATGTTAGACCTTATTAGGAATGTGTTCGTGTTTTGATATTTACTTTTTTCATGTGTTAATAATTAGAATAGTGGCATTCTATATTGAATAAACAATTTCAGAGTAAGTACAGAGTAGCATATTAGAACTCATGAAATTTGTTTTGGATTCCATGGTGGTTCGAAAGACCCCTATAGGATAACTGCCAGATTACAAAAACTTGGAATCGGTGTCGTAAAGTAGGTTGCCACTCTGGAATCGGCACGCGATCCCTACAGAACAGCGCCGAGAGATTTGCCTAAGGCGCCACATTCCATTTCCATCAATCTACTTCACATTGCTGCTTTCAACACAATGGCAAAGTAGAGAAAATGGCCATACTTTGTGATAGTGGTGGACAAAGTAGAGAAATGGTCCACTCATCCGACACCAAAAATAAATGAGAGGGAGGGGGGATTTTGAAATTCAATCGGCAATCGATCGTTCACCAGCTTGTTGTCAAGCATTTATGGGGCACAGGGGAAGGAAAAAAAGGACTAATTGATTGATGACAGAAATGGTGATAGAACGAGGATTTAATATGTGAAAGCTACCAAAAGGACAGACATTCGAGAGGGGGCCGTCGTGCTCTTCACGTGCTCATGCTCATCTGCGCCCGCGACAAAAGCGCTTCTCTTGCAAATGCTCTTTCTTCTTCTTCGTCACCTTCGTTCATTTCACCTCCTCCACTCTCTTTTCTCGCTCTCTGCTTCTTTGTCGTGTCAGGCTTGACCCCCTCTCCACGTGACTCTGTCATTCATTCGTTCTTCTTCTTTTCTTTCTCTTTATTTGATTAACTAGACATGAAACCTAGAGAACCCGACGAGACGTAGTCGAGCGTTAGAGGTGAAGAAGTATATAGAGCCCGGCATGGCAGTTTGTTGAAAGAAATTTGACCAATTCTTTTGATTGTGATGGCGGAACATATGGAACAAGCCTGGATAAGATGAAGGTGCCGATAAATCTATCATTAATCATGTGACTTAGGAATATCCCTCATGGTTTTGAACTCGTTGCCGATGTCATGAGATAGGGATAAGATGAAGTTCAAGAATGTGAGATTTGGCATCATATGCATGGGGTATATTCTTCACAAGTTTTTTTCTCCCACTGACCAAAAGCTTGTGGTCTGTATAGTTCTGCAAGATAATCAATGTCCTTAGAAATTCAATGTTTAGGACACCTTCCATGGACTTTATAGCTCTCTCTCTCTCTCTCTCTAGGAGAGAGAGAGAGAGAGAGAGAGAGAGAGAGAGAGAGAGAGAGAGAGAGAGAGAGAGAGAGAGAGAGAGAGAGAGAGAGAGAGAGAGAGAGAGAGATTCATCTTTCATATCCTAAACATTCCCACCAAACATGATTACGTATGGCCTACTTGCAACATCAAATCTCTTCTTAGATGGTGCGTGCGCTCTCTCTTTCTATGACGCAGTTTGATTCGGATTGTGATCTTATTCGCAATTTGTCCAAAGATAATGTCAATAAGTGATCAAGATTGATAAGGGATTGAAATGACATCTATGAATGCCAATGACAACTAGACGAATTTGACTAAGAAATGCTCATCTCAAATCCAATTTCATTAGCATCACTGCATTCCAAACTCCATTCGGGTAGAGTATACAAGGTGTCGAATCCAGTCAATTATCCTATGAACTTGTCTGATTAATCACATTCAAACCTTTTTTCGCCCGCTTTAAGAACCTAAAATTCATCGTTACTACTGGAAACCCTAGAGTTCTAACCTTCTAGGTTGAAATCACAACCATTTGTTGAGCCTCGTTAAGCACACTTAAAGCCGCCCAAATCACCATGAAAACGAAAGATACCGGTACTTTGAGATTTCGGTTTAGCTTATTTGAATGGGAATCCACTACAATTAGATTGTGGACATTCTTATATTCTAGAGAAATTTCAATCTTATTAACTAACGAGACCACGGGGATCCCATTAACTAAAACCTTATACAGTTAGTAAATTTCAGCATCAAACAAATCTGGAGAGTGAAAAGTGCCGATTATGATGCCCAAAAATCATAAAGATTGCAAATTCGATATCGTAAGCGGCTAGAAACCCTAAAGAGGTATCCATTTCAAACTATTTAGAATGGAATAAGCAAGATCCCTACATATGTTTGAAATTTGGTCGAGCACCTGATGGCAGAGTGGGGCGACATATATTAAAAAAACCTCCTGTTTGGTCAACACGTGTAGTAAACAACTTGGTATTTAGTGAGTTCTTTTTATTCCATGTTGTGTTGTGAAGTAGTACTCGCTGAATTTAAGGATTAAAAGCAAGCTGTAGACCCACACAAGAAAGAGCATTCAAGAAATCACAATCCACCCACGATTTGGCATCTTCCTCTCTCCTGGCTCAATCCCTACTTTTTGATTCTTGACTTTTTTTTTTCCTTTGGGCCCTTGCACGAACGTAAGATGATGAAGGGATTGTGGCAGACAAAGAGGGGCAAAACCATACCCTCCCAGGCGAAGCTCGGCCAAAAGAATTTTGGGCTTGAAGAAAGAAAAGATTCCCATCAAAATTCAGAGAGAGAGATGGGATTGCTTTGGTGGATTCCTCAAACCACTACCTCGTCTTTGCTTTTGACATTATTATGTGTACAAGGGTGAAATCATTAATGGCGATTCTTGTCCTGGTGCAATTTGCTGGTCAAAAAGCTCCTCATGGAGATCTAGCTTGTGAAAGGAACAAACGAACTTGGGAAAAGTAGGGTCTGTATCCTCTGTCACAGGCATATTATCATGCTTTACACTGTGGTGTCTCGAATTTTTGCACCTCGTGATGTCTTATCGCCATTCGATTTTAATGTTTTCAACATTTGAAGAAATCCTTTGTGGGCAAAAGAAGAAGAAGAAGAAGAAGACAAAGCAAAAACCAATTTGAATTTGCGGTAAGTAAATCGGTTCATTTCACCACGATAATCTTCTATTCATACGACAATTGTCGGTAAGGGTAATTAGGACACGGTTGGGTATAGCCATATGAAGTTCTTGCAAATGACTAGCATGTCCTAGAATTGCTGCAAATCTATTTTGAACGCAAGATAAGAAGTGTCACTCAGTGCTGAACTGTAGAATGAAGGGTATTGTTTCTAAAAACAAAATGCGGAAGAGGTGATTTATGCCTATGGACATATTTAGGGCAAGGCTGTTCGGGTATGTCCGAGCCCATCTTATGAAGTCGCTACCGGTGAAACTCTTGGCAAAGTGGATTTTTCGTTTTGGGCTGAATCAAATCGACCAGATCAGAGAAAGTTTAAAAGCTTCAATCATGTATTTTTATGGCCATTTACATGGACTGAATCAAATCGACCAAATGTCATTTATATGGGCTGAATTAGCTTGTAAGTCCAAAGCATTTGCATGCCCAACATCATTTAGAGAAAAGCCAGCATGACTGCACCAGTCATTTGCAATATGACAAGCTGCCTTCCACCCTACAATTTAAAGTGAGTAACACACCAGCTTGAGAAAAATCACCTGATCAGTCCTAAATTTATTGTATGAAAGCCGATTCAGTCCAAAGCTTTCTATTTGCCAATTCAACATTAACCCTTTGCTCGAAATTCCAATATAGTCATTCCGACCAATTTTCACAGGAAATCACTGACGTGACGGTGTGTCACGTAGGACAGCCGGCAGTGACTAGACTGCCACGTCAGAGGTTTCTGGCAGAAATTGGCAAGAAGGAGTACATCGAAATTTCACGTAAAGGTTTAAGACTAAATTAGCAAAAGTCGAAAGTTTAGAACTGAATTGATATTCGTACAATAAGTTTAGGCATGATTGGACAATTTTACCCATGGTTTTTTTTTTTTGGTTATTGGTCAGAATTAAACTCCTTTCATAGGTTCAAGAGGGATCGGCATTACAAAAAACATGGGCCTCGGAACATATGAGGTCCCATAAAATTCTTGGAAGATTATAAACCCAATCGCCTGTGGGCCTTAGAGACCCATAAACTTGAGTAGCCAGTTTTTCACTCCACTAGTCTATTCAGCGATTGAAGGATAAAACTTACAAAAAAAAAAAAAACAGAAGGACAAAAAGAAATTTTCGACCAAAGTTCTGAGGTAATTTTCAGAAATGCAAAGTGTACTGTTAATTGTGGGACATGATAGGTATTTGCTAGACATTCTTTTTATATTTCAAGACTCGTAATTCTAAGAAATCTACACGAAGGAAAATGCGTTAAGTTGGGTCTTAAACGGCTGGTAAAGTTAGAGCAATATTTATATGCTCGATCATCACGGGGCATCCCGCTCAATCAAATCGGATGCACATAGTGCTTTAAATATTTTTGAAAAGAACACGTAAGTTAATTGTACGAGGAACGATGGATCCAATGAAGGTTGCCGAGTACCGTCATCTCCTAATTATATGTTTTTCTAGTGTAATTTTAATTGACTAAATATCGTAACCTATGAGATGCCATATAAATATTTCTATGTCATGCTCCTTTTTCGGTAGTTATATGAAATCCCAATAAATTAGGTAAAAATACACGTGTGCGCTACTAATTTGACTTTTATTGCATCTATAATAGGTGAAAATGCT
This sequence comes from Syzygium jambos, assembly GCA_031216235.1. NCBI lineage: Eukaryota > Viridiplantae > Streptophyta > Magnoliopsida > Myrtales > Myrtaceae > Syzygium > Syzygium jambos. Next base: position 5,951,740 of record CM062220.1, read on the forward strand.
TCCGCGATTACACTACAAAAGAATTGAGTTTTACAATTAAGTAGTAATTCAAAGCGCTAACAAAAAGTTACCCAGCAGTAATTATATGTCCTTCTTGTTAAGGAAAAAGAAATATTATCCGATAATTGAAAATATTTTCTGCCTAGATTCTTTTTCAAATTTGCTCCATGCCTGTTTATCGCGTATCACTTGGGTTGCGAATTCCATCGTTAATGGTAAAAAAAAAGGCATGGCACCACTTTATTAAATATATGTCTAATTTTGCAATGCCACCAGAAAAAGAAAATACAAAGACTACCGCAACATATAAGTTCACATCGTGACCGCCACACCAGGGACATTGGACCTTGGAAGACAGCTCATCAGAAAAAGGACTAAAAAGGGTAAGAAGGTAAATATCGCTTGATAACAACGCTGGCGCCTCTATACATTGTGGCTTCTTTGTCTCTTTTCTTTTTGTAATAATCTAGGAGCACGAGTGTTAGGGCCATGCTCCTCGAAATCAAAGGAACAGCCCGTAATCCGCATGAACCGGTTAAGCTCGGGATTTTAGCCCCTCGCCCCGTAAGCAGCTTGTGGTTTGAACAGATAACCTCCGCTATTCGGCTCCATTCTCCAGCCACGTGATGGTCGGCGATTAGTAGTGGTGATTGGCTCCCAATTCCTAATTTTGAAAATCGGGGACCGGATCGGTTGGCCTTAAGACCGGGGACCGAACCGGAACGATGTTCCGATCCGGTCCCCAATAGAACCAGTCACTTTTTTTGGGAATCAGTCCAGTAAAGTGAGTAGAGTAGAGACAGAGAGACGAAGGGATGTCATACAATATGCACAAGCGGAAGAGAGAGGGGGAGAGTGGAGAGCAAGGGGAGGGGAGAGGGAGGTGAGTAGGGTCTGGCTATTCAGTGGTTGAGGTTGACGAGGGACCTTGCCGTCCACCACGAGCGTCCACAGTGCGGAGGAGGATGAGGTGGTCTTGGTTGACGCCATCTTTCTTTTGCCAAGAGCCCCCAGATCACAAAGAAGCAGAAGCAAACAAGAGAGAGAGGGGGTCCGACGTTATGTGTTTGGAGGGGAGGGAGAGAGCCACTTGTTGCTGCCGCTATGGTGCGGATTTTTTTTTTAAGAAATAAAAAAAAGTATATATAGATAGTCCGGTTGGTCTGGTCCGATCCGGTTCCCTCTTGGAAGGGATAATGACAAAAACAGCCATTGAACTTTGGCTTAATGTGCAATTTAGTCCACGAACTTTTAGTTTGTATAATGTAGTCTCCGAACTTTTAATTTGTTCAATGTGGTCCCTAAACTTTTGGTACATATTCAACTTAGTCCCTGAACTATATGAAAATGTTCAATATAATCCCTGAACTTGAATTAATGGAAGGACTATATTGAACATTTTCATAGAGTTCAAGGATTAAATTGAATATGTACCAAAAAGTTCAGGGACCACATTGAACAAATTAAAAGCTCATGGACTAAATTAAATATTAGACTAAATTTTAGGGATTACATTGAATAAATTAAAAGTTCATGAATCAAATTGCACATTAGGCCAAAGTTCATGGATTGTTTGTGTCATTTTCCCCCTTAGAACTGAGAATAGGACCGCCTAGACACCGGTTTCACTTTTAGGAACAAGTAACCGGACCAAACAGGCCGGTCCGGGCGGTTTTGTACACCTCTAGTGATTAGCCACAGGTGAGCTCGAGCCTCGCCCGATGTCACCAAAGGTCAGCGAGGCTCGAGCCTTGCCCCGCTCACTGCTCGAGCGAGCTCGGCCCTCACTGAATTCGGCGGGGCTCGAGCTCGCTTGTGGCTAGTTGCTAGCCACCACTGTGGCTAGTGATTGTCCGAGGAAGAAGCAAAAAGAAAAAGAAAGAAAAGGAAAAAAATTAAAAAAATTAAAATCTTGATTTCTTAAAAAGAAAAAATAAAATAATAAAATAGAAGGAAAATGTGTTTGGTGAAAGAAATTGCTTGGTCTAGAGGTGAAAGAAAGAGAATGGAAAAGCAGAAAACATTTTCCACACTTTTGAATGTATTTTATCCTTTGACGGAAAATGTTTTCCTTGATTAGTTTATTTTCCATAAACCAAACGAGGAAAAATTCGGGAAATATTTTTCTGGAAGTTATTTTTCGTAAAACGAACAAAGCTTTCGAGTTGAAAAATCTTGATAGCCCAATCAGCACTCTGCCAACCATAGAGAGTTTACTTCTTTTTAAGCTTATTATTAAGTCAAGGCTCAAAATGATGCCTTGATGCTTGGACCAAGAAGAGATAGCATAGAAATGTACAATGACTTCTTGCGGGTAGTCCCATGTGACGCAGCATTCAGCGAATAATTCAAATAAAACCTTGCTTAGAGAGGAAAATCTCGAAATTCAATATTGATGATAATGTTCTATCCTTCAAAAAGAACCCTAAAACAAGCTTATATATCCCTAAACCGAACCCTACTAGGATTATAAAGCATAAAATATCAAAATTTCAAAATTACCCTTAAAATTAAAACCCATAAAAAAATTATTAAAAAAATAGAAAAACCCATGTAAACGGTCCCGAATCACTAAAATCCATCCTTAATCATAGCCAAAGGCTGTGAGTTTTGTTCAGAACGCCGTTTCCCTTCAAACGACCGAATTTGAGCCTGATCCAATGTTGTCAACCGGGTCCGCCGGTTCTAGTCGCATCATCGTTTCGCCCTCCGTTTGGACTTCTGCCTGTCCAACCGGTCCAGAAACGCTTCACTAATAGATTTTGCATCACCATGAAAAGGTAACCACCTTATAAAAAGACAAAAGAAAAATATTTTTCAAGGTGAAAGCTCGAAATCCCACTAGGGAAGGTGGAATTTAGCGGGCCAATGATATTTCCCTCAACGGTTTAGGCCTATTTTTGCCAAATCAAAACTCATGTTCCACATTTGAGAATGCTTTGGCATTTGAGGTTTGATTGCTTAGAAGCCCATTATACTTTGTAAGATAATGTGAATAAATAGCCAAGGCTGTCTCAGAGCTTGCTGAGTGGGCTCATGGGATCTGTAATCTGTAACATACACATTAGACGTGAACGGATGTCCGGAGTTCATAAGCTCAATCCAATTACTGAGCAGTCATTCATCCCAAGGTCGGCGAAACATCGAGGAACTATTCCTCTGAACTATAGTCTTACGGCTTCAAACCGGTGAGATTGAACCACCGACCCCACATTTATTGCAGAAATCTCACTCGACTCGTTAACAATACTAGCCTCTCGAAGTTCTATGTCCATCAATCGAATTATGTCTATATGTAGAGAGAGTTCAGTCCATTTATTTGCTATATCATCATTGCTGGACGATCACATGGGCAACTTTGAAACTGAGTACGATTGTACTTCTTTGGGGGGAATCATTTTCGAGAGTTCGGTGCCTTTCGTGCACAACTTCAATTTTTGTTCCTTTCGCATAATAACTGACTTCGATTTTCGGTCGGCCATCAAAGCTGATTTTTAGCATCCTCTCCATTCCTGTAGCGGGGAACCAAATATGATGATATCCGCAATTGAATGCGAAGATAATTCGAGTAATTGCGGCTGTATTTTTACTATTTTCTTCGTTATATTTTGACTCAATTGAACTGTACAATATAAAACATTTTGGCCAAGTTTACTGTTCATTTTTTATTATTTTTTTGTCGAGTTTAATGTCGAATCAACTTGATTGATATCGATTTGGTTATGTCATCAAGTCGAAATATTATTGTATGGTCATTCAAAACAATCCTCCTAGGATATTATATAGAGTATCAAAAACTTGCTACGTGTTGCATGATTAAACTATATTATCTCTCATCTAACGCAAAGAAGTATTAGGTCCCCGCAAGATTAATTGTAACATTATTATACATGTAGAATAATTTAACCAAAAAAAAATAAAGTGGGAGGTCAAAACCATGTCTAATAAAACGGTGGGAGTAATTGGAAAACCGACTAATTAGTTGAGAAGATACGAGCAAGTGAGGACTATGTGCATCCTCCCCAACCCCATCGTTATAAAATTCATGCAGTGCGCCCCTTTTTGTCGTGACACTAGGCACCAAACCCCAACGAATCAAAAGCCTCGTTTAAATTGATTGAGATATAATTACTTGGGTGACTAAATCCGCGCCATCAATTGGGAGCATAATTTAATTTTAAGAGAACTTTGAAACAGGGCCACGCCATCGACTCCTACGAGTGACAACAAGATCCAAATGGTCGCTTATATACTTCACGGTATCCTTCTATCTATAAGTTTAAGCTTCCTGATTCAAATTTCTGACATGATATTAGAGCTGCGGTCCTACCCAAGCTTACTTTGCATGCGAGGCACCCATCATCTTACGTTGCTTGCTGGCAGGCACCAGTTTTGTCTTCCGAAATAATGACTTTGCGTGACTAAATCCACGCCACGAATTTGGAGCATGTTTTATCTTAAGAGAACTTTGAAACAGGATCATGCCATTGACTCCTGTGAGCGACAACAACACCCGGATGGTCACTTATATACTTCGCGGTCTCCCTTTGTCTATAAACTTAAGTTTTCGGGTTCGAATTTCTGACATGGTATTAAAGTTGGGGTTTTGCCCTGGCTTACCTTGCATGCTGCGGCGCCCCGTCATCTTACGTCACTTGCCGATGGGCCCGAGCTTTGTCTTCCGAAACTCGGGTCAAGGGTCTGCTTTTGTTGCCCGCTTCACATTAGCCCCTCCCTCTCTCTCTCTTTCACTCTCAGAGACAGTTACCAAACTACCAAATCAGTCGGAAAAAAAGAGGATGAGCGAACGTACCACTTGACGGCATTCTTGACATTCAAGAATAAGATCTTTGGGGGTTGCTAAAGACATTATTTAATCACATCATTTTGGAGGGTTCAATTTATTGTCAAATCCCACTTGCGCTTTTCTTTCGGCTTGGGCTACGCAGCTTGTGCTTAGTGATTCTCTTCGTAGTCATTTCTTTATGTATCCACCCGGAATTATTTGGAATATACATTATTATGCCCGTTTAAAGTCACTACTTCGAGACAATTCAATTACAATAATGTGCATATTTGCATAATCCCATCGTTCTGTGCCAAAAGAATAGGGCAATTTTCTTTTCCTGTGCTGATAAACTTTGATAAGTGTTGGTAATTATCTTCATTTTTAAAGTCGCAAAAGTTATTGACGAAAACAAAATAACCAGAAGTTGGTGCTCAATTTATAATAACGAATGTTACATTCTATAATGTCGATTTCATAGTGATTTTTGTTTGGTGATTGCAATTGATGTCATTCAGAAACATTAGAATGTGACAAAATTTATTGTACATTTATCACAAGATAGATCCGAATCCTAAGAGGTTTTCATATGAAACTTTAAAATTCAGGCAGTGCTTATACCAAAATGTGACCATACTTTTCTATCACATGAAAATAATTTAATCGTCTAATAATGTTACTTTTCATAACCGCTTTAATGCATTGGTCCGTAGTTGTTTGTAATATTGTGTCATATATTTCATTAACTTCTAGGGTTGGCACAATTGATTAGGGTATTGTGGGTTTTTTTAGTATTGAGGAGATCATTCGTTTGAATGTTGCCAACCGCGTTAGGGTCACTATCAGCAAAACATTATATATAATATTATCAAAAGCATAATATGGTACTCGATTACATTTAACATGTTAGATAGGTATGATCGAGTGACATTAATTCTACAAAGCCAAAATAATGATAACCGGGGGACCTCTAACAAAGCGAATTCTGCCTTTACTTTATATCAGGAATAAAACAAATAAGTCGATTCAAACATTCAAATTAAAGGCCTATTTTGTCCCATCGAAAAAGCTTAGTAAGCGGGTCTTTGAGAAGATCCTGCTCTCGTACCTTGGCTTGCTTACTTGCCTTGGGCGAAGCTTCTAGAACTAGATAATTCAATAGTCGAAAGACTACTTATTAGGCCAACCGTTGCATCAGAGCGATGAAATATCCATATGTGTTTTAGCATGGTCATCAGCATTTGGATATGATTGTCTTATTTCAAAAGATCAACAAAAGGAACATGTAAAAATAAAATACGTATACAACTGTGAAAATATCAAGTAGCTACAAATCTGTTAAGATTTATTCATGAGAACAGCAGAACCTTCTCAAATTCTCCAATATCATGAATTTCCAAAATCGAGATGAAATATACGTACACCATATTTGAAAGTGACTCGTCAACTGACTAGACCTAATAATTTCAACATAATAACTTCTGCTTGGTGTCCTTACCACAGTTTCACCGTCCTCATTCAGAAGTAGATTAATGGTAGATCTCTGACCAAGAACCAAACTTCTAAACGACGACAAAAGGGAGAAACTATGGAAACACCAAAAAACGTGAAGATTTGGCATCTGCTATTTTCAGGTGGGTAGATGATCGCATGACCATTATTATCATTCCTCATGTGATCCACCTCCTGTGTGTTCATAAGATGATACGTATGGAGATTAGCAGCCCCAATAACTTCTACTTTGGAAGGTTCGCTGCCACAAAAGTAAACTGCACAGGAGTCGTCACAAGCGTGTGGTTAAATCTCAAATGATAAATAATCAAAGATAGACTTACGAAAAAGGCCAACCCAAAACTTTAAACTTATAAGCAGAGGGAGGTGACGAATGGTTGGGAAGAGGAGGGTCAACGCATGCGACATAAACGGGGAAGAACCTGATTCTCTTACCAAGTTAGTATGTCCGACCTAAGTTTTTAGGTGGAGGAACATGGCGTGCATATGAAGAGTATATCGGTAAATACAAGAGAGCTGATTAATGGAGGGTCATATTCTTAAGCAACAAAAGAGCTTAACACGTGCATGAAGAAGTCGTTGGAAGCAGCATGTGTATTTAATACGAAGCCTCGTGAGAGGCAAAGGGAAGAGGCAACTTCCAAACTCAACAGCAAAATGCACAACCCCCTACCCCTCTCATTTAATTTAATTCCCAAATGCCTTCAATATTTTGTGGCTTTGGTTGCTTTCAAGTTACTTGTTTCTTGAGAGAAAGAGCGAGAGAGGGGTTGGTTTGATGTTGAAATCTACCGGTGTGGAAACTTTTGGAACAAGTGATTCGTATTAGTTTTTTCTTCTTGGGTTTCACCATTAATCAGCCGGCAAGGTGTTTACGATTGAATTATGCGGACAAGGGGGAGGAAAATTAAAATCTTTCGTTGTGTATTGAGGAAGTTGGTGGAGAGGAAGAGCTTGCCAGAAAACAAACCCGTTTAGATTTAAGTCTTCTCCAGTTAAATTGCTTGGGAAAGAAAAGAAAAATACTCATCTCTAGGCTCAAAAGTCTTCTCCAATAGTCATCCTATTCATTCATACTTAAGCCGAGCTAGTGAAGTCAAGCAAGTTCTACTGGTTCACTAGCTCGGCTTTAGCCGTCTTCATCTTCATAGGGAGCCGTATGGGGTGACTAGCTACCTCAGTCTTCGTTGCAATTTACATTAAGTGGTGAGCAACTGGGGCGGGCCATGTTGGAGTAACATAAAATTGATTATTGGTGTGATTGAGCACGTCGGTTGCTGGAAGCTACAAGCGTTAAAGAAGAGTCATAAAGACTTCAACGTGGCTTCGGTTTTCTTCAACAGATTAAGCTGTTTTATTGTCTTTCTTAATGATTATGGTTTGTTATGTTTTCATTATTAAATATAATCATTGGAGTTTGTGAACTTCAATTCCTATATAAAGGTATGAAGTCGTGAGTTGTAAATCAAGCCAAACACAAAACCACAAAGACAAAGCATTCTAAATAAAAAGTTCTCCCTCCAATAATTATTTGTGCTCTTATTCCAAGTTTCCAAAGTTTATTATTATTCTTTTGGTTCCAACATTTGGTATCAGAGCTAGAAATGACATCCACTAATTCTGTTCAATTACAACTTCCAAAGTTGAACGGGAGGAATTTCAATAACTGGTCCGTCCAGATGAAAGTTCTATTCAAATCGCAAGATTTGTGGAACTTGGTGGAAAATGGCTACACCGAAATGGCCAATGCTGAAGAATTCGATGCTTTGAGAAGAGAGGAGAAAGACTCTTTGGTGGAATCTCGGAAAAAAGATCAGAAAGCATTGTTTGCGATCTTTCAATCCATAGAGGAAATGATATTTGAGAAAATATCAAGCGCAGAAACCGCAAAAGCAGCGTGGGATATTTTGCAACAATCCTACAAAGGCGATGATCGTGTCAAACGTGTGCGGCTTCAAACACTTCGAGGAGATTTCGAGTCTTTACGTATGATTGACTTTGAATCAATCTCTGCGTACTTTGATCGTGTGCAGACCATTGTTAACCAATTGAGGGTTAATGGTGAAGAACTCCAAGATGTGCGAGTTGTAGAAAAGATCTTGAGGTCTTTGACCGAAAGATTTAACTACGTTGTCGCGGCGATTGAAGAAGGGCAAGATGTGTCAACCATGACATCGGAGCGGTTGATGGGTTCATTGTGCTCACATGAGCAAAGAATGAATCAAAAGTCTATCGATTCGACTCCCGAGCAAGCATTGCAGAGTCGGGTCACTGAATCAAGCCGAGGAGGCTATCAAGGTGGCCGAGGTCATGGAGGTGTTCGAGGATGTGGACGTGAAAATTTTAATTTCACTGGAAAATATAAAACACGTGACAAATCAAAGGTCAAGTGTTTTAAGTGTAACAAATTCGGACATTACAAATCCGAATGTAAAGCAAAGGTGGCGTACAAGCAAGAACAACAAGCACATACCATTGATGCCGAGGAAAATGTGGTGCTAGCGTGCAAGAAGGATGACTCAAGCATCGTGGACATCAACATCTGGTACCTTGATACTGGGTGTAGTAATCATATGTCTGGCCGAAAGGAGTTATTTTCGCAATTGGACGAGACGGTTTGTGGCGAAGTTAATTTTGGGAATAAATCCAAAGTTCTCGTAATGGGCAAAGGTAACATTACTATTAAGTCAAAAGATGATACTAATGTTACTGTTGCAGATGTTTTCTTTGTAGCAGGACTTTTTTGGAATTTGTTAAGTGTTGGACAACTTTCCGAAAGAGGCCATAAAGTCCATATTGAAAATGGAGTTTGCACCATCAAAGATGTGAATGATAAGTTAATTACGATAGTGCAAATGACAAAGAACCGAATGTTCCCTTTGACTCTTCAGACGAAGAATCTTTTGAGTTTTCAAGTGATGATGAAAAATACAAACTGGTTGTGGCATCTTCGATTCGGTCATCTAAATTTTCGTGGACTAAAATTACTAGTCCAGAAAAAGATGGTGACCGGCATGCCTCTGATTGACAGTCCAGATCAACCATGTGAAGGATGTCTTGTTGGAAAACAACATCGAGAATCCTTTCCAGTTGGGAAAGCCAGAAGAGCAAAACAACCAATGGAGTTGGTACATACAGACATCTATGGCCCTGTTGAGGTGGAATCAGTCGGACAAAAAAGGTACACATTAATTTTTGTGGATGATTTTACAAGAAAAACATGGGTATATTTTCTGAGAGAAAAATCTGAAACTTTTGGCAAATTTAAAGAATTTAAAGTCTATGTTGAAAAGCATAGTGACTTTATTTTAAAGACGTTGAGATCAGATAGAGGGGGAGGATTCACTTCGAATGAATTTGACAAATACTGTAAATTTCATGGAGTGAAACATCAGTTGACTGTCAGCTATACTGCTCAACAAAATGGTATAGCAGAAAGAAAGAACAGGACAATTTTTGAAATGGCAAGAAGTATGCTAAAGGCTAAAAATTTACCCAAGAAGTTTTGGGTAGAAGCCGTTGCGTGTGCTGTATTTGTGCTAAACAGTTGTCCAACAAGGAGTGTTCTTGGAAGAACCCCTGAAGAGGCTTGGAGTGGTAACAAGCCAGATGTTTCGTTCCTACGAGTATTTGGTTGCGTGGCATATCCCCATATACCAGATAGACGGAGGAAAAAGTTGGATGAGAAAAGCCAGAAGTGCATCTTCATCGGCTACAGTGACATGACTAAGGGTTATAAGCTGTATAATCCAGTCACTGAGAAGGTAATCATCAGCAGGGATGTCCAGTTTTTTGAAGATGAAACCTGGGATTGGAACCAGAAGATTGACCAGAAAAACATCACCATCGAAGACGAACCATTGGTGGGAGAGACAGAAAAATCTTCAATTGAAGATCCATCATCTTTGCCTGGTAGTTCATTTTCTTCACCAAGAGCAGTTTCAGCACCACCAATACGTCGTTCATAGCGATTGCGGGAGACGCCGTCAAGATTCAAGAATTATGTTGTCACAAGAGATGATGATAGTGATAGTGATAGAATCACTGATGAAACTATGATAAATTTTTGTTTATTTGCAGAATGTGAACCCGTGTCCTATGATGATGCAACAGCAGATGAGAAGTGGATCCTAGCAATGGATGAAGAAATCCACTCCATTGAAAAAAATGACACATGGGAGTTAATTTCTTTACCACCTGGAAAGAAGCCCATTGGTGTCAAGTGGCTATATAAGACGAAATACAATCCTGACGGTCAAGTGGACCGACATAAAGCCAGGTTGGTTGTAAAAGGCTACAAGCAAAAGCTAGGTATTGATTATTTTGAAATATTTGCACCAGTGGCTCGAATGGATACCATTCGGATGATCATAGCACTTGCAGCTCAGAATCATTGGAAGATCCATCAAATGGATGTGAAATCAGCATTTCTCAATGGTGTTCTTGAAGAGGAAGTCTATGTGAAGCAACCGTAGGGTTATGAGAAGAAAGGGCATGAAAATCAAGTTTACAAACTAAAAAAGGCTTTATATGGGCTAAAACAGGCACCTCGAGCGTGGTACACGAGGATTGACACTTACCTATTAGAGCATGATTTTCAAAAGTGTCCGTATGAGCATACACTATATATCAAGTCAAATACTAACGGTAACATAATAATTGTGTGCCTTTATGTTGATGACTTGATATTTACAGGGAGCTGTCCAAAGATGTTTGCTGAATTCAGGGAGTCTATGACTAGCCATTTCGAGATGACAGATTTAGGATTGATGTCCTATTTTTTAGGCCTTGAAGTGAAGCAAACAAATGATGGCATATTTATTTCACAACAGAAATATACTAATGATATTTTGAAGCGATTGAAGATGGAATCACTCAAACCAATACAAACTCCCGTAGCAGAACGATTGGAGCTAAAGAAAGAAGGAGCCGGTGAACTAGTAAATCCCACTTATTTTAAAAGCATCATTGGTAGTTTAAGATATTTGGCTTCTACTAGGCCAGATATTACTTATGGCGTGGGAATTATTAGTCGGTTTATGGAGAAACCATACCAATCACATTTGCAGGCAGCAAAAAGAATTTTACGGTATGTCAATGGAACTCGTAATCATGGAATTTTATATTCTTATATCGATAATTTCAATTTGGTGGGGTACACAGATAGTGATTGGGCAGGTGATATTGAGACTCGAAAGAGTACTTCTGGAAATGCTTTCTTTCTTGGATCAGGAGTAATTTCTTGGTCCTCGAAAAAACAACAAGTCGTTGCACTTTCGACAGCTGAATCAGAATACATAGCATTATCTTCAGTGGCATGTCAAGCAATATGGCTTCGCAGGATGTTGTGTGAATTAATGCATGATCAGACAGGTCCTACCGAAATATTGTGTGATAATAAATCGACTATGGCTTTAGCCAAGAATCCAGTTTTTCATGGCAGGAGCAAACTCATCGACATCAAGTATCACTATATTCGTGATAGAGTCAAAGATGGCAAGATCGAACTTAATTTCTGTAGGTCAGAAGATCAGATTGCAGATATTTTAACGAAACCATTGAAGACGGAGACGTTTAAAAAGTTAAAGATGATGCTCGGTGTTGTTGAATTCCAAAATCAATTTTAAGGGAGGCTATTGGAGTAACATAAAATTGATTATTGGTGTGATTGAGCACGTCGGTTGCTGGAAGCTACAAGCGTTAAAGAAGAGTCATAAAGACTTCAACGTGGCTTCGGTTTTCTTCAACAGATTAAGCTGTTTTATTGTCTTTCTTAATGATTATGGATTGTTATGTTTTCATTATTAAATATAATCATTGGAGTTTGTGAACTTCAATTCCTATATAAAGGTATGAAGTCGTGAGTTGTAAATCAAGCCAAACACGAAACCACAAAGACAAAGCATTCTAAATAAAAAGTTCTCCCTCCAATAATTATTTGTGCTCTTATTCCAAGTTTCCAAAGTTTATTATTATTCTTTTGGTTCCAACAGGCCAATCCGAGACTTGGGTTCTCGGTTCCGAACTGAAAACAAAAAAAAAAAAATAGCGAGATGCAATTAGAGAGAATGGAATCGCAATTTCCGACTTGAGGGTAGGTGCATAAGACCATTCAATTGAAAAGATTTTGCTAGTTATAGACTAAAAAAAATGAGGTTAATATTACGAAAAATTCTAATTTTTGGGTCACCAAAAACTTAAACGGGTACACCTGTGACAAATTTATGCCAAACTAGTTTTTACATCACAAAAAACTCCAAACCAGTATGCTCGTGATATATTTACCTTCTATTAACTTCCGTAACATTTTTCAGTGAAATTGCTAAGCTGAATAACACAATATGACAAGTCCAAGTGTTCAACCAAAAAAAAAAATTCCGTGTGGAAAGCCATATCAGTTTGGGGTAACTTTATCACAGATGTATCACTTTAGGGTTTTTTCATGATATTAACCAAAAAATAATATAATATACCAATTACGTGATTTTAAAAAAACCTAGTTGTTAGATAAAATCGGGAATTGGCTTGGAATCGATCGGTTTCGGGCTGGTTCTAACTATAACCAATTCGGTTCCCAATTCCAATTTTTTAGAACCTAAACCTATAGAGTAGGTTCTAGGTTCCGGTCTCGGCACTGACCCACTCTAAAATCGATTACCCCTAATTTTCACCAATATTTATTTCATAATAAGGCACTTAGATTTTTTAAGGACCTTGCAATCGAGTGCCTTCATGAATCTTATTTAGTATACTAATTTTCAAAAATTTAATTGTTCCTGTCACGACATAATAATGCAATTGAAGCCGCAATGAATGCCTCCTTATTAAGCATACTTAAGTACTAATATTTCATTTTTTTAAAACAAATTAAATATCCGGAGCACTAGAAATCATTTTCTTGTGAGTTTTTAGCATAAAGCACTAACATACTAGTCATATATATATATTTATATTTATAAGTAATACTTGTAAGCTTTTATGATGTCATTATATAAGGGGCTTTTATTACAAGTATTTACCGACCATTGAAAAATTTAAAATCTACAAAAAGATGCCCATTGAATGAATAATTCATTATAGAATTATGGATTACTAGAAAAGCAAAATAAAATAATACGTATATATGTATTTCTACTGGTTTTGGATGACGGTAATACATAAAGTTCTTCTTAGAATCTACATGAATTGTAGAATTCTTCATATTCACCTTTGTTGACACAAAAAATGTCCAAGACTTTTGACTGTTGACTCGGGCCGAGAAAGACCGAGCAAAATGCAATAAATATAAATCTTGCCAAGTGTTGAAGGCTTTTGATTAGTGTTTCGTCGGAAAATGTCCTCACGACGAAATATAATTCACCGAAAGTCATTCTTCAGCTCTTAATGAAAGGAGACTGAGTTCTAGATTTAATTCCGGACAGGAGCAATCCAGGCGTGAATAAAGAACTTAATTTTTATAGAAAATCTAGCTAGACGAATCCATCCAATTGCTGGTGGTATCCAAAGTTCACAAAGACCTAAGCAACTACATCTAAGGAAATTGAAAGTGCGAAACTAGAGAATAAAGACTACAACTATTGAAATTGAAAATGCGAAACTTGGAAGTAAAGATAAAAGACAACATTTGTTTTGTTCATGTGTGCCGGGGAGTCCTTCTGTTGATAATCAGACGCTATTTATAGCATAGACTTGGTAACCATTCTTGGTGTTGTATCCCATATCTACCATTGATTTCATCTTCACTGTTCATTTAATGACACTTGTTTATCAACTGTTATCAATCTTACCTTCTGCATGAAGTGATAACCGCTCTTGAGCCCATTTAATCTCTAAAGTGACAACCGTCATCGAGCCCATTAGTTCTCTAAGACGACAACCGTTGTCGAACTTTTTCCCGTTTGACACCTGTCTTTCTGAATGGTAACTGCTATCGAGCCTTTTCTCCGTTTGACACCTGTCTCTCGGAATGATAACTGTCATCGAGCCTTTCCTCCATTTGACATCTGTCTCTCGGGATAATAACCGTCATCGAGCCTTTCTTCCATTTGACACCTGTCTCTCGGGATGATAACCGTCATCGAGTCTTTCCTCCGTTTGACACCTGTTTCTCAGGATGATAATCGTCATCGAACCTTTTCTTCATTTGACACATGTCTCTTAGGATGGTAACTACCATCAAACTTTTCTCCGTCTGACACCTGTCCACTGGAAATAAGGACCTTCGTCGAACTTTTCTGACTTGATATTCATTATCCTTTTCATCGATGAAATCGATGAAAAACACCTTTAGCACTTGGACATCTGTCTTTTCTGGAGCAAAGGCTTTCATCGAATCTTTCATAACTTTTCTCTATCTGACACCTGTTCAACAGAAATAAAGACCTTCATCGAGCTTTCTGACTTGACACCCATCACCCTTTTCATCGATTTCATCGATGAGAAGCATTTTTAGTACTTGGACATCTATCTTTTCTGAGGCAAAGGTCCTCATTGAATCTTTCATAGCTTGATATTCATTCTTCTCCTTGTCTATATCTTCGATGAAAATACCTTCAGCATTTTTTATCCCCCTCTATCTGAATTTCAAATTTCCCGCTCATGCCTGTCCGTACCTACCGGCTGCCATTTTAGTACAGGTGATGTCATCTCTTGTTGTTTTATTCACAACGAAATCTCTAATTAATTTCAGGTGTTAACAATCAGTAAGAATAATTAGTCGACAAAGTGAGTGGCCTTACCTGATAGAAGATGTAACGAGGGATGGCTAAGTCCTGGAGCATAAGTGTCGGTCAATGAAGCTCGGTTTAGTCAACAAAAGCCACAATCACCGAAGTCTATGATAAGCAATTGTCTAAGTTTTGGAACCAACAATCTCGGGTAGGATTCGCCAAGGCACATCGAAATGGCTGTGAAGAAGTGAAACTGATTCAATCATCCTGTGGTGGGTGCCAAGGATCTCGAACGCCACTAATAGTAGGGGTGAGAAATGTGAGTTGTTGCAATCTAATGGAACGTGGGACTTCGAAAGTAACCAATGGTGCTGGGGGCAAAGAGTGGAGGGAGAATAACCATCGAGTAGTGGGTGCAGATCACTCGTTTGTAAATACTAACTTGTTGAATTCTAGGAGTCGCGTAGGATTCTGTTATTTTTTCTTTTGTTAACTATTAGGAAAAGTTTAAATATTAAAATTGTAATTTGTGCAGAGAACCTCTGACGAATCAATGAACACCGGTTGCTCAATTTTACTTCCATTTTATCTTTGAATTCCACTGTCCTTTTATATGGCTTGACACAATTGTCTTTGATTTTCGTACTTTTAATTTTCTCGTCAACTGTGTTTTATATCCGAGAATCGATAAAGGACCCTTTACATCCTTTGTCTATTTTCATAGAGACCTGTATTTCAAAAGATTTTTCACCGGAACTTTTTTATAATATGAAAATGCACGAAAATCAGAATAATGCATTTCTCTTCCACTTTTAGTGAGATATATTTTCGGCAAAACAAACGAAGTAAATAAAGTTGCTGAGAAATTATACTCCTAAATTTAGTTAAGAATTTTACCATGAGCAGCGACTAACTGCATGCCCAACACCGTCATGCTAATTCATAGTTATCCATTGTATCTCATGTCCGTCGCAATTTCAATGCCTCGTATATGTTGCACATGCATGTATTCATTATATTGACCGGCAGGTGCTTGTAGCGGATGGTGGACCTCTTTAGCTTAGGGATTTGTCACCGTTGAGTTTGATCATTTTCACGATAATGAAAGTAAATCACGATGTGATAATCAACATTACTGGGTTTATTGGCTCTTTCACCAACTTCTTCTAGATGTATGTGTCACGGCCCAGAGAAATGGATCGTTCAAGAGGTTTCCTGGACGATGGACCGTGACCGAACCTTGAATGAGAAAGCGAGTCCCGAGTGTTCTAAGTACTAGGGTTTCTTGATGTGTTCTAGAATACTCCTGGGGGCGGGCGATACTGTAATTGTAAACCTCTGTAATTAATGAGGTAGTTGGGTAGTTGGGGAGATACGATCTCCACCGTAAGATCGGGGAGAGATCTACGGATACTGTCAGTCCCGTACTTGTATAAGAAGGGGTCTCCTCCCCCTCATTGGATCACCTCATTCTTTCAAGAAGCAATAGAAATCCAGAGCTTCTCTCTCTAGAGTTTCTCTCTCTAAAAGGGTTCTTGTGAGTTGAGTGTGGGGAAGGCTGACTTGGGAAGAAATTCCTAAGGCCGCACGGGTTAGGGAACGTGAGATCGATCGGCCCGTGACAAGTGGTATCAGAGCTAAGATGGCCAAGGGCGCTGCAAAGCCACGATCCGATGTATCGTCACAAACCGAGAAGGGCGTGAGCGATGATCGTGGGAAGGCCACCGAGAGGCAAGGTGCCGAGGCACGGGAAGACCGTGATAGCTCAAATTCAAGGGATATGGCTGGTGACTTGGAGACCCGTTTGGCGAAAATGGAGATCGTCGTGGGAGATGTCCAAGGAATAGTCGAGGATCTTGCTGTACGCATCGAAGGAGGCGAGTCCGGAACGGGAGAGCTTGAGGCCGAAGTGCAAGAGCTAAGTTCTGGCGTGGGAGAACTCCGGAAGGCGATGCTGGGCAACTTGACTGATGCCGTCAAAGAACTTGAGCAACGGGACGATGCCTTGGAGGCCTTGGTGGAGGCCATGCGCGTAGAGATGGCCGAACTAAAGGCGAAGGTCGCCGAAATGGAAGGAGCACGTGTGAACGGGGTAGTCGCCGTGCAAACCGCTCCACGAGTGGATGCCCCGAAGCCAAAGGAGTTTAAAGGCTCGCGGACGCCCAAAGACGTGGACAACTTCCTATGGTACATGGAGCAATACTTCCTAGCGATGGGAATCACCGATGGTGCGATCCGGGTAAGTACCGCAGCCATGTACTTAACTGATAATGCACTATTATGGTGGCGACGTAGGAGTGATGATCGGAGTGGTGCACCGATCACTACATGGGAATTGTTCGTCGAGGAATTTCGACGACAATACTATCCCGCTTATGCGGAAGAAGAAGCTCGAGATGAACTCCGGCGCCTTGAACAAAAGGGGGGAGCTCGCGAGTATGTTCGGAAGTTCTCGGAGTTGCTACTCCAAATTCCGTCCATGAATGACACGGAGGCCTACTTCCAATTCATGGGTGGTCTAAAACCATGGGTGAAGCAAGAGCTAAAGCGGTGCAATGCAAGAGATCTTTCGACGGCCATGTCCGTAGCTGAAGCCATGGTGGAGCATAAACCTACTTCCGTAAGCAAGCCGGATACCCGACCAAGGGACAAGGGCGTTGGTGGGGGAGATCGTAACAAATTCCACCGTCCAAGTGGAAGCAAACCATCAACGGCCCATCCAAGGGCGAAGGCGGAGTCGAGCGGAGGAGAACACAAGAAGGGACGTACCTTCAAGTGCTTTTTGTGCGACGGTGCGCACATGGCTCGTGATTGTCCAACTCGAGGCAAACTAGCCGCGATGGTCAAGGCACACGAGGAGGAACGAGAGGAGGCACGACTCGGTACGTTGCGAATCCTAAGTTCCATAAAGTCCAAAAGGGCGAACAAGCCCAAGGGATTGATGTTCGCGGACGTGACGATCGGGAGAACCAAGATGAGTGCGCTCATTGACACGGGAGCATCCGATCTGTTTATCTCGGAAGAGGCTGCGAAGAAACTCAATCTTCGGGTTGAGAAAGGAGCCGGTTGGCTCAAGACGGTGAACTCCAAGGAAGTCCCTACCAATGGGTTGGCTAAGGATGTGGAGTTCCAACTCGGGCAATGGAAGAGCAAGGAAATGATCGAGGTAATTCCACTTGACGACTATGACTTTGTCATTGGTTTAGGATTCCTTGATAGGATAGATGCTCTTATCATCCCATTCGCCGATTGTATTTGTATCTTGGACACACGTTGTCAATGTGTGATCCCGGTCAAACGAGAGTTGGGCGACCAGAAGATAATATCGGCAATGCAAGTTACTAAGGGAGCGAGGAAAGGGGAGGCTACTTTTCTAGCAACCTTGAAAGTCGAGGATCCAAAGGGTGAAGGGAGTGATGTCCCAACGGAGGTAACCCGAGTCCTCGATTCCTTCAAGGATGTGATGCCCCCCGAACTCCCGAAGAAGCTTCCGCCTCAAAGGGAGGTGGATCATAAGATCGAGCTCATGTCTGATGCTCGACCACCCGCCATGGCTCCATACCGCATGGCGCCTCCCGAATTAGAAGAACTAAGAAGACAACTCAAGGAGTTGCTCGATGCGGGGTATATCCGACCATCGAAGGCTCCGTTTGGCGCCCCGGTCCTATTTCAGAAGAAGCATGATGGATCACTCCGGATGTGCATCGACTATCGGGCGTTGAACAAGCTGACGATCAAGAACAAGTACCCAATCCCTCTTATTGCCGACTTGTTCGATCAACTTGGAGAAGCACAATGGTTCACCAAGCTTGATCTTCGATCGGAATATTATCAAGTGCGGATTGCAAAAGGGGATGAACCGAAGACCGCTTGTGTGACGCGGTATGGATCATATGAGTTCCTCGTCATGCCATTCGGCTTGACAAATGCTCCGGCCACATTTTGCACGCTCATGAACAAGGTACTCCACCCATTCTTAGATCAATTCGTCGTGGTTTACCTTGATGACATTGTGGTGTATAGCCGGACGCTCGAGGAACACATCGAGCATTTGAAGAGAGTCTTCCAAGTTCTGCGGGAGAACAATCTATATGTCAAGCGGGAGAAATGTGCCTTCGCACAGCGGGAAGTTCCATTCCTGGGACACATCGTCGGGGGTGGACGTGTACGGATGGACTCGGCCAAGATCAAGGCCATTGTGGATTGGAAGCCGCCGACCAAGGCGACGGATCTAAGGTCATTCCTTGGCCTCACCAACTACTATCGACGATTCGTCCGAGGATATTCGAGCATCACCGTGCCACTCACGGATATGTTGAAGAAGGAGAAGCCGTGGGAGTGGACGACCCGATGCCAAAGGGCGTTTGATCGGTTGAAGCAAACTATGACCGAAGAGCCGGTGCTCGTGCTACCCGATCACGCCAAACCCTACGAGGTAGAGACCGATGCTTCCGATTTCGCTATTGGTGGTGTTCTCATGCAGGATGGTCACCCGGTAGCATTTGAGTCGAGAAAGCTGAATGATACCGAACGACGGTATACGGTCCAAGAGAAAGAAATGACCGCGGTGGTCCATTGTCTTCGTACATGGAGGCATTACCTCTTGGGATCCCGATTCGTCGTGAGGACGGATAATGTGGCCACGAGTTACTTCCAAACCCAGAAGAAGTTGAGCCCGAAGCAAGCTCGTTGGCAAGATTTCCTGGCAGAATTCGATTATGTGCTCGAGTACAAGCCGGGGAAGGCAAATTCTGTGGCCGATGCGCTTAGCCGAAGGAGTGAGCTAGCATCGTCACTTGTAAGTCGTCCCAAGAATCCATGGGATGAACGGATCAAGGAGGGACTCCAACATGATCCAACGGCCAAGGCACTCATCGACCATGCACGGGAGGGCAAAACCCGACAATTTTGGTGTGAAGACAACTTGCTTTACACCAAGGGACGGCGATTGTACGTGCCACTATATGGGAAGCTACGGAAGGAAATCCTACGGGAGTGTCACGATTCAAAGTGGGCGGGTCATCCGGGGATCCACCGCACTATGGCACTCTTGGAGGATCGTTACTATTGGCCTCACCTACGCGACGACGTGGAGGCATATGTACGGACATTTCTTGTATGCCAACAAGACAAGCTCGAACAACGGTCGTCGGCGGGGCTTTTGGAGCCACTTCCCATCCCAGAGCGTCCATGGGAGAGTGTCTCCATGGACTTCATTGTCAACCTGCCAAAATCCGAAGGGTGTCGGACTCTCATGGTTGTGGTAGATCGGTTTTCCAAGTATGCGACGTTCGTGCCCGCATCAAAAGATTGTCCGGCCGAGGAGGCGGCCAAACTATTCCTGAAGCATGTCGTCAAATATTGGGGAGTGCCACAAACGATCGTGAGCGACCGCGACCCTCGATTCACGGGTAGATTCTGGACCGAGCTCTTTAAATTATTAGGGTCGGATCTTAATTTCTCCACGAGTTTGCATCCCCAAACCGATGGACAAACGGAGCGGGTCAATGCACTCTTGGAGTTGTACCTCCGACACTACGTAAGTACGACGCAAGTGAATTGGGCGAAGTTGATCGACGTCGCCCAATTCTCCTACAATCTTCAGAAGAGCGAGTCCACGAACCAAAGTCCCTTTGAAATCGTAACGCGACAACAACCACTCACCCCGAGTACGGTTGCAACGGGTTACAAGGGGAGTAGCCCATCCGCTTTCAAGTTTGCCAAGGAGTGGCATGAGCAAGCGGACTTGGCACGAACGTGTCTACACAAGGCCTCGAAGCGCATGAAGAAGTGGGCCGATAAGAAGCGACGGCACGTGGAGTTCCAAGCCGGGGACTTGGTGTTGGCCAAGCTACACCTAGTTCTTCGATACAAGGACGTGCATAAAGGGCTTATACGTCGTTACGAGGGGCCATTTCGAGTGTTGCATCGAGTCGGAAAAGTCGCATACAAACTGGAACTGCCACCAAAACTCAAGGTACATCCGGTATTCCATGTGAGTATGCTTAAACCTTTCCGTGTAGACGAGGAGGACCCGGATCGAGGGGAGTCGCAACGAGCGCCGCTTGGAGCAAAAACCTCCTATGATCGAGATGTCGACTTCATCATGGCGGATCGAGTCATACGGAAGAAATATCGTGCGCCGAAGCGAGAATACTTAATCCGATGGAAGGGTCTTCCGGAGAGTGAAGCAAGTTGGGAGCCTGAAGAAGCTCTTTGGCAGTTCAAAAAGCATATCGATACTTTCCACGCCAAAGACGCGACGAGGGCGTCGCCCGAATAAGTGGTGGAGAATGTCACGGCCCAGAGAAATGGATCGTTCAAGAGGTTTCCTGGACGATGGACCGTGACCGAACCTTGAACGAGAAAGCGAGTCCCGAGTGTTCTAAGTACTAGGGTTTCTTGATGTGTTCTAGAATACTCCTGGGGGTGGGCGATACTGTAATTGTAAACCTCTGTAATTAATGAGGTAGTTGGGTAGTTGGGGAGATACGATCTCCACCGTAAGATCGGGGAGAGATCTACGGATACTGTCAGTCCCGTACTTGTATAAGAAGGGGTCTCCTCCCCCTCATTGGATCACCTCATTCTTTCAAGAAGCAATAGAAATCCAGAGCTTCTCTCTCTAGAGTTTCTCTCTCTAAAAGGGTTCTTGTGAGTTGAGTGTGGGGAAGGCTGACTTGGGAAGAAATTCCTAAGGCCGCACGGGTTAGGGAACGTGAGATCGATCGGCCCGTGACATATGTCTATAAGTTGTCTCTCTTCCTTAAAATCTATAGCACATAATGTGGAAGTCACTTTTAAGCATGTATTAGGTTTATTAATACTAGCAAATATATGTTGAAAATAGTATATCCTAATCAAGTTAACCATATACATATGAGAGGGGACTTTTGTGTGTCAATCTTCCTCCATCAATTGTGTGGCTTGCGGAAGGGTCAGATCACTACCCAATTTGATGAGGGCGGGATAGATCGCCAAGGCGAGAGGGTTCAAAGGACAAGGTGCAGTTCATGACAGGCTTTAGAATGCGAAAGAGGCAGGAATAGATCGGACGACACATTAAATAGGGGGAGTATCGCTTCATGATATGGGTCAACACTAACAAGGATGTTAGTTCTTTAAGTGGGAGAGTTTGTGATATTTTAAGTTCCAGATCGGTTTAAAGATACATTATTTAGTGATTCATAATCTGCGCCCGAAATGGTCACCACCTGATGTGGTTATTTTGAGTACTCTTTTCAGAGGGATGTGCTAAGATGAACATATTGAAAAGTTTCATATTAGATAATTGGTGCGTGATTAATTAGTTAATATATCATAGTTCGCTCATAACTCATGTTTTAAGCTTCTAAGTGAAGCTGAGTCCAACTAAATATGTTGATAGATTTGAACTTAAGCTTAATCTTAGTGATCTCCACAGCTAAAAGAGTATCGAGTTTCTGTTCAACATCTCCTCAATAAATGGTATTAGAGCTAATGGTGAATTGATGGTCCACTCCTAATGTTTATCGGTGTTTGGTGAATATCTAAAAGAAGGAATCTCGTGACCAAAGGGGTTTCCGGGTAGCCTTAATGGTTAGGTCTAGAGAAAGAGACCTGGGGTGAAGGTGGGTATTCTAAGCAACATGGATCCAATTATAGCCTTTATGGTTTGGCTTGGAGAATGAGACCATGGATGAAGGTGGGCGTTATGGTTGTTGCAATTCTTACAAGACAACAAAATGGAAACTCAAGTTAAGATGTATTGATGCAAAATGATACTTGAACAAAGGGGTAGCAGACCTAACACTAAACTCTCACGTGAGAGGGAGATTATTGAAATGTACATGTGAATTTTTTTTGATAAAAAAAATGTACGTATGAGTTGTGTTAGAAAAGAATGTGCCCATATGAAACTCAATCAAAAGCTTTTAGATGCAAGAGATTCACCTTCTTTCATATCCATTCTTCTTCTGGAAGCTTGAAATCATGTGGAATTAAAGGTTCTCTATTGATCAGGTATGCTGCTTTATTAACTGCATCCACCTAAGACATCTTGGATAATCCTGCGTGCATTTTCATACTTCATGCATGCTCGTTCAATGTTCCGTTCATCCTTTCAACAACTTTGTTTTACTATGTCTTTTAGGAAATATTATTGTTATCCCATTTCATTATCTGTACAAAACTCATTGCTATCATACGCACCTCCACTTGGTTGAGCTCTTGAATGAAGGTAGGTTCAATTGGATGGGCTTGAATGTGAGCTCCTTCTTAGTGATCTGTTCAGGTAAAATTATTGGGTTTTCATTGCATGCTCCCAATAGATGGTATCAAAACATATGGTTGATCGGTGGCTCATATATTAAGGAAAGTATCTTGTGATCAATGTGGTTTCTAGAGAGCCTTCACGGTTCGATCTTGCAAAAAAGACCTGGGTGAAGATAGGTGCCAAGGTGCAGCAACGTGGTCCGAGTTGCTGCGGTCCGGAAGAAGAGACCATAGATAAAGGTGGACGTTGTTGTTGTTGTTGCTGCTGTTGCGGTCCTGACAAGGAAACAAAGTGGAGATACAAGTTGAGACACGTAGGTGCAGAAGGGGACTCCCAGACTTAGGCTCTATCTTGGCGATTTTCCCGGATAAAGGTGTCGGGGTTTCTGCTGTGCATCTCCCCAGTACGTAGTTTGGCCCCCCATGAAATGGATCAGATTGCTGAATTAACTTTATGCGGTTACTTGTGCGTGCGTCACCTAATATTACTCCATCTCATTTGGTCGACTGAATTTGCCGTGCATGCTGAACTCGGACAAAGCCCCACCTCTCACATGGAGAGTAAATGAACTTCTTCCGTTTTAGCAGGCGAACGTGGCAAGAACAAGTGAGAACTCAAGACGGTGAAGCTCAGCTAGAGAAGTCGAGCTCAACTAGCCGAGCCGAGCCATCGGGCCATGTGGCCGGCGCCTAAGAACTAGAAAAGGAGGCCAATTGAATGAAAGTGTTAAGGGGCGTTGCCATCTCCCTCTCAACCACTATCGGACCCCCCCCCCCCCCCCCCACCACTCCCTTCCTTCCTCCAATTCATTCCTCTCTTCGATCTCAACCGTCCTTGTTCACACGTCAACCAAAAAAAATAATGTATCTACAAAACCAATCTCATTCAAATGCCACTTTGCCTTTCTCACTCTCTCCTCATCAACCACGCGCTTTGAATAATGAACTTTATTTTTATCTTGCTAGACTTGCATATATATACCTCATAATCTCAACACCACCCAACGGCATTCTCCCCTTTTAAAACCCCCCCACAGCCTCCCTCTCTATCTTCCCTCCATACACCCCCCACACCATTCAATTGTGTGCCCTCTCTCTCTCTCTCTCTAAGCGCACATTGAGATAGAGTAGTTGTGGGGGAGGGATTTTTGAGGATAATGGTGATGGGGGCTCATTGGGACCGGCGATTCGAGCCGGTCGCGAAATGTGGCTCCGAGGGGCGGTCGAGCCAGGCGGTCGCTTCCGACCTGGACGGCACGCTGCTCGTGTCGCCGAGCGCCTTCCCGTACTACATGCTCGTGGCTCTCGAGGCCGGGAGCCTCGCGAGGGCGCTCGTCCTCCTGCTGTCCGTCCCGCTCGTGTACCTCACCTACATTTTCGTCTCCGAGACGCTGGCAATAAAGACCCTGATTTTCATCTCGATGGCCGGGTTGAAAGTCCGGGACGTCGAGTTCGTGTCCCGGTCGGTGCTGCCCAAGTTCTACGCGGACGACGTCCACCCCGAGGCTTGGAGGGTGTTCAATTCCTTCGGGAAACGGTATATCGTCACGGCGAGCCCTAGGGTCATGGTGGAACATTTCGCGAAGACATTCCTAGGGGCCGATAAGGTTCTAGGGACAGAACTAGAAGTCTCCAAATCGGGTCGCACGACCGGGTTTGTCAAGAAACCCGGGGTTCTCATCGGTGAACACAAGCGACAAGCTGTTCTGAAGGAGTTTGGCATGAACGTGCCCGATATAGGCCTCGGAGATAGCAAGAGTGACCATGAGTTCATGTCCATTTGCAAGGTTTGTTCAAACCCCCCACCTTCCACTCTCACGCACATCTTTATCTTTTCCATTAGTAGATGATTGAAGAGGTTGAGGGTTGAAGCTTTTGAGCTGTTCCTTAACCTTTTTAGGGGGGTACAATTGCATTTACGTTCTTCTTTCCATTCATTGCGTGTTTGGTGAGTGCGTGTACAGTGTCTTTAGCGCCCTTTCGTGCTCATGTTTCTCTCTCTTTTCCTTGCATGCATGCACAATAAATTGCAATCCGGAAAGATAAGCTCCAACCTTTTATTTACCTATTATTTACCTTTCATTTGTGAAACTAAATCACATGCTCTTCATGCACAATAGACTGCATCACGAAAAGCGTATGACACATAAAGTATGGAAGAAGATGTACAGAATATGATGATTTTGCCCAACTCTTTTGCCACTTTGACTCCATGCCAATGGAAGATGTTCATCGACTCCTTAGCCGCAGCAAATTAGTACAATCGGCGGGGAAGTTTGTACTTATTTCTTTAGCCAAAGAGACTCACTATTTGATTAAAATGGTGAACGTAAAAATCTTATTATGATGGCACGTTTTTCCCCATCCTGCTCGAAACTTCGACAAGTTCTCTTATCGATGGGTTATAATCATTAACATCACCCATGTTTAATAGGGCTGAGGAGAAGATGTTCTCTAATTAGGGACGCGAGAAGTTTCTTCCAGTCAAGAATAAAGAGATACATAACCCCAATTATAGAACGGATTTAAGTAATAATAATTTATTTTAAACATTGTAAGCTCGGTCAATTTCAAATAAGAAAAGTCACGGAAAAAAAGTACTTTACAAGGGCAGAGTTTCTAAGAAGATTTTCTTTAGTTTACAACATAAGCGTGGCTCACATTCCATGCAAGTTTTCAATTTATTGTTTGCTCAATCTACTCAATATGGCTGCAGCTATAAATGCTTTGCACCAAGAGAGGCAAATAAAGTTGCTAGGATTTATGACTTTCATTTTTCACCGAAAGCGTTCCAGCAATGGTCGTTCCGTAGACGCGGTCCATTGATACTATTTCCGCACTACGTGTGGCCTCAACTGCTTCATGATTATGAAGTCCATCATGATGTTAGTAAATAAATATATAATATCTCAATTTTCTTCTGTGTCTAGGATCAAGTTATTGCAACATAATATTGCGGTACGATAATCTCATAACATCTTTGTAATGATAATTTGCATGCACAACAGGAAGCATACATGGTGCCAAGAACCAAGTGCGACCCACTCCCACGGACCAAGCTCTTGAGCCCCGTCATCTTCCATGACGGCCGCCTCGTCCAACGACCGACGCCGATGATCGCCCTCCTCACCTTCTTGTGGCTTCCAATCGGCATCCTCCTCGCCATCCTCCGCGTCTACACCAACATCCCCTTGCCCGAGCGCATTGCCCGCTACAACTACTGCCTCCTTGGCATCAAGCTCGTAGTCAAGGGCACTCCGCCCCTGGCCCCCAAGCCGGGCCACCCTGGTGTCCTCTTCATCTGCAACCACCGCACGGTCCTCGACCCTGTCGTCACAGCTGTCGCCCTCGGCCGCAAGATCAGCTGCGTCACCTACAGCATCAGCAAGTTCACCGAGATCATCTCCCCAATCAAGACTGTAGCGCTCTCCCGCGAGCGCGACAAGGACGCCGAGAACATCCGGCGCCTCCTCGAGGAGGGTGACCTCATCATCTGCCCCGAGGGGACCACGTGCCGCGAGCCCTTCCTGCTCCGCTTCAGTGCGCTCTTCGCTGAGCTCACCGACCGGATCGTCCCCATCGCGATCAACACGAAGCAGACCGTGTTCCACGGGACCACCGTGAGGGGGCACAAGTTCTTCGACCCATACTTCGTGTTCATGAACCCGATGCCGACTTACGAGATCACGTTCCTGAACCAACTGCCACGGGAACTGACGTGCAAGGGCGGAAAGTCGGCAATCGAGGTGGCGAACTATATACAGAAGGTCTTGGCGGGGACGTTAGGGTACGAGTGCACCAACTTCACCAGGAAGGACAAGTACGCCATGCTCGCCGGGACCGACGGCCGTGTCCCATCGAAGGAGAAAAAGATGGAAAAGGAGGAGAAGCAGCCAGGCAAGTGATGAGCAAATTTGAAGATGGATTAGGGATCAAGAAATCCCATGATTTGCACCTCATTTTCTCCATGTGTTTGGACGATTAAAGTTCATGGAAAAGGCAAATAATGGTAATTGTAGTGATCATTTCACAGTTGTCATAAGAGTCACTCCACGCTCGTGTATATTATTTCACCTATTTTATACCAAGGTCCTTTTAATTATATGCCTATTTTTGGGGAGAAGAATACTTTACGTATCGATTTTATGGTTGACGTGGAACATCGGACCAACTCAACTGTCCGCTTTCCTGTATCCCAACTAATTATGTGCGTTTGAATATTTTAACCTCCAACGGCACAACACTAATGTCCATTTGGAATGAGAACGAAGCTGAAAATCTTTCATAATTCCTTGATTTTAAGCCTAATTAGAACACGAGTTACACAACCAATGAAAAAAACGATAAGAGCATATTCAATATGAAGTAATAAGTTAGATAGAAAATTATAAGACAGATTTATTTTTATTTTTATTTTTTTAATGTTTTCTTATTTTTAGGAAAGACATTACTTGTGCCTTGACTAGTAGCTCCACCAACCAAGATCAACTTTTTTGATTGCTCTTGCACGGCAACGACTAACCATTATATTTTTAATTTTTCGCCGAATGACTAACCATTTATTTGGTGGGAAGTGAGTTAGCTAAGGTGCGGTATATGTGCACACGCTGTCTGACAACATCTCGGTCAAATTGAACTTGGACCTCATCATAAACTTTTATTTACAGCAAGATTTCCTTTTAAAATTGGTGAGACTACAAAGTCAGCGAGCCAATTTTTCCTAGTTTATGTTTTCATGGGCACTCGACTTGTCAAGATACGAAACGGTTGAATGCGAAATCTTGTTAACCTAAACGAGTCCCTTTTTCTTGCTAGAAACTGGGTGCGCTTGGGAGCTGCTTTGCCAATCCTAAAGCTCCTTAGGTGAACGTAAATTCAGTTTGGCAAATTTTTTGAAGAGTTCTGGGAAGATGCAATTATATTTTTAAAGACCTTTTGGCCAAGATAGGTTTGAAGGTACTTTGAGCATTTCCAAAATGCAAATGCATTTTTTTCTTCTAACTTTGCCCTCACTCAACTTTCATGATCTCGGAAATCTCCCTATCTCACGCGACGTCACTGGCGGGCTGCTAGCGAGGCCAAAACTGGCTATTTGCAAGCCAGTCCAGACTGGCCTGAGGTCACGCAACCCTAGGCAACAATTGTCTAAGGTTGTGCAACCTTAGGCTTGGCTGGCTAGCGGTTGATTTGGCTCACTAGCGACTGAGTTTCGTTGACAAATAGTTTGAGAATTTTAAAAACATAAACTAGCAAAAGTCCTTTACAAAATTTAGTTTTTTCAAACGACATTTAAGTCAAAGTTGATTTCCGATGTGTTTTTAAAATACACTTTACCAAACATTATTTTCATTTTGAAAAAAGTCTTTCGCCTAAAGTCTTTGACATTGTCAAAGGCTTTTCTCCCAAAATGTTCCAAACGCACCATTAATACATAGAAAGTAAGGCTAGGTTATGTAGATATGTTAAATTGCTCCAATAATCTAATTACCTACAAGTTTTAGAACAAGTGGCAATGGTACAAATATTTTGACATGGCATCGGAGTAGAGGGCCCTGAGTTTAAATTTTTCTAGACCCCTAATTTACCTCTTCCTCTATATTTCCACGCTTTAATCTTATGCCAAAGTCTAGCTTATGCGCGAGAGAAAGAATGTTTAAATCATGTCATGTATTTATTTAATAATTTAAACTCTTAGGACAGTGGATAGCTATTTAAAAACTTCGACACGTGCAAGCACATGCAACTCCACAATTGGAATTAAGCAATGTGTGCCCAGCTTCTACATTTCTTGAAATCGCGGGCAAGCAACTTTGTCTTCTTGTGGATCATTTTCATTTCCACTTTCAATGGCAAATTGGGTTACAATGTGGTCCTGTTCCGATCCAGGACAAATGGATCATCACCAGCTCAGATCTTGGATCTAGCATTGAACGAACATAACTGAAGGGCCTCCAATTTTCTCTAGTCAGCACATGGAGTGATGATGAATTGACCCTAAAGGCAAACCCCTTGCAGTTAATTCCATCTCTTGCGCACTAGGCTTGTAGATGCACATAATCAATCAGTCATTGGACCAACCATAGGAATAAAGGGGGTGAGGATAACCAGCAATGCTAATATACTTAATTTATTAAAAGACATAATCTGTTAAAGGATTTTTTTTTTGTGGCCGTTTACGCCTCAGTCATTTGGGAGTTTTTAAGCTGTTGATAAGCCGAGTCGAGTTGGGTTTTACGCAAGAAAGTTCAAGCGAATTAATTTGAGGCATATTTTTAAATGTTAATTAGGTCAGTGAGTTTGGATTGGTAAATAGGTTAAGGGAAATTGTGACAAGGAATGTGGGGAAATTCGACTTGTAAAAAAATGAAAAATAAATATACAGATATCCCAAAATTCTACACAGATTTGAAAATTTATTTAAAATAGAAAAGGAAATGATATCTTGGACATCCTTCTCATCTGCCATAAGGGTCACAAAATCAAATGCAGCTCCCCCACATCGTTAACTCTCGAAGTGGACATGTTTGTATATTTTATAACGTAGAATTCTTCTCGGCTTTTATTTTTGGACAGTGAATGGTGCTCGAGTATTTCTGGTGATTGCCAGTCTGCCAAAGCTTTTATTGAAGCTACATCCAGCGAAAAGCGCTCTGGAAATATGCAGGGCCTTGTGATCCTGGGTGTGGACCAATCGCAAGTGTTTAAATGAGTAGGTGCGATGTACTTCTCAATTTGTGACCCATTTTCACGGCCCACCCTTACTCGTTTCCTTTTATGAATGAAAAGGACCAGAATGGGCGATTAGCACTGGCAACATCCTTTGGACATTATTATAAGGATCTCACCCCACTACGAAATGTTTGATATGAGTCGTCATTACTCCGCATCACCTCCCATGGTCCAATATTCGCTAATCCATCGTCGCAACCCCACTAAAATATCGGCAGTTGGGGAATTTCCCTACGTGAGACACGCAACAGCTAAATTTTGCAACACGAGCTGCTCAGAGATTTGTTATGTCGGTGAAGGACAGGTCATCTCTCCCTTTATTGTGGCGGTGATCCACCATAACCCCTATTGCTAGGAGAAGTCTCTGCTTTTCCTTCTTTTTTCTTTCCCTTTCTCTGGTTGAGCCCATGAGATTGGTGGATCCGAAGTCGTCTCATGAGTCACAAGAAGCATTTAAGTGCGTGCAATTCAGATGAGTGGCCCTTTTGCCTCTGTTAATTCCTTCTGCACATCTGCAGACGTTCTAGATGCCGCTGACGCTCAAACTTTTTCTACTTCTTCATCCCCGTTGACATTCAGAAGGAGCCGTCACAGCGAGTTTTCCTTGAGAAAAATAGTTAAGTGACTGACTAAAAAAAACTACTGTTATAATCATTATCCAATCGATGTTTTGAATTCTCTTACATTATGCTTAAAAATTCGCTGGAAAGCACTCAATAACTGGATCCACAAGAACTTGATAATTCATTCCGTTTGTCGAGACTATTCTAAGTAAAGAAGAAGTTGCGATCAAACATGGGTTTGCCACTTTGGAGTCTAAACCGTTTTCTCATAAGGTTAAGTTCTCGGGACAAAGGACCAACAATGTATATATAGAATATTACTTAACGCTCTACCTTGCTCGTAAGCCGGTCCATTACGCGCAATGTACAATACATCAACGATATGGTCTGGTAACTGTCTTATCTGAATTAGATTTTTTTTTCCGTAGATACTAATCTATTGAAAAATTCTATTGATTACTTCTTGCCCTGTTTCTTATCGTGCACACATGATCTACTTGGTGATGATTTGACGTTCTTTTGTGAGTTAATGTATAAGAGAGTGACAAATCCGGCGGCTGTCTTAAACGGAAAGAATATCGCTAGAGATGCTAAAATCCGGATACCAAATGAGTTACTATATAACGTGTCAAACAATAATCTGACACATCATTTAGTAAATACATTTAGTATATATGAGTTTTAATATTTCTAGCATTACTCAATGTCCAGATCATTATATTTTAATATGTGGACCTTTCGGAAGATGGCGTACTTGTGGAAAAGGGACGCAACTCAATGAATTACTAATAACGAGTTTCTTTTTTTCAAAAAATATCGAGGATAATTCTGAATCCAATTCAATTGCAGAGATAATTTTTTTATAGGAAAAGTACAATTATTGTTATTTTCCCCTTTTCTTTATTGCAATACTGGAT
This sequence comes from Syzygium jambos, assembly GCA_031216235.1. Lineage (NCBI taxonomy): Eukaryota > Viridiplantae > Streptophyta > Magnoliopsida > Myrtales > Myrtaceae > Syzygium > Syzygium jambos. Next base: position 5,983,169 of record CM062220.1, read on the forward strand.
TTTTGTAGTGGTACATATTCCAAATAAACGAATTTTATTATATCTGTATTACATTTAATCACTGATTTCTTCATAACACGAAAAATGGTCAAGAATGCCACAGAACAATGTGCGCCTTATCGAATTAAAAGTATGCCGGCTTTTGGAACTCTGTATCATTAGTTAAAATTCAAGCAACTAAAGTAAAGAAGGTAGTGCATGTATTATAAGGCCCTTTTGCAATTATGTTTCTATCTGTATCATTATTGTAATTAATCACTCATATAAATACATATCATACCTAATTTGGGTGGAACCACCATAAACACTTTATCGTTATCTTCTCTCCGACTCTAGACATACACACTTTGGTCCTAATTGACTCATCCAAAGTTCGGTGAAGACCTTGTTTTGACACAAATCAAGAGATGCCTTGATCTATTTAACAAGTCTAGCACTTAAACAAATTTGGCGATGGATCGATAAATGTTTGCTGAAGCTCAATGAAATCCAATTGGGTCAATCGTTGATGGGCTGCACATTACAAATTGGGCTTCCGGGCACTCATTTGGAGCAATCTTTCAGGACTATGTGAGCCTTATCTTTGAGCCATCTTGTACAAGATTTGGGCTAAAATGTCAAACACCACCTCCGCGTATTCGTAAGCTTCATTGGCTGGTTAGCTGCATTAGCTGGTTTAGCTTTTAGGGTTGCTTACTAGCTAGAAACAAGAAAGTTGCAAGAGATGGAACGATTTAGGCTTAGTTCTGTCGATGTTGGAAGTAATCCTCTTTCCTCGCAACTGCTGGAGGTGTTAAAAATGGAAACTATGATGAAAGTGTTACGTAAAAGACTTGTTCTTCCAAGTGTTTACGTGGGAAGAAACCATCATTTTCCAGCAAAAAGATGAAGATGCGCATCCTTACCTACATCCTCAATCGGAATTTATACCTGGATATTGATCTTGACATGGTGCGAAAAATCGACGATTTTCTTGTTAGTGGTCTGCCCTAGGAATCAATCAAGGTTGATACTCTAATATTAGTTGTGGATTAGGTTGTGTCGAAAAATCGACCTTCACTACACTTAGGTAGTCATAATATCTTGCTAGAGACCGCTTATGACTTATGAGCCAAAAAAGTTTTTAAGCACACTGCTAATGTTTAGTGAACCTACATGATCGCACACAAAAGTGAACTGAATTAATATTTTATGTGCGCCGAGATTTATTTAAAATAAGAAGTAGATTTTAATTTATTCTCCTATTCAACTTATCTATACGGTCGTGCGCGTTATGAGATAACGATTAAATGTACGATTGAAGGTGGACGGTTCGGCGGGCCCAAATCGCCTGTCTACTTTTTTTAATTCCGCTGGATAATGAGGCTGTATAAATAGATAGAGAATCGTTATCTGTCTAGGGTTTTTTTTCGACAGAGTATCGAAAATCAAAAGGCATTGAAGAAAAGGAACTTCAAGATCTTTAGCTAGCACTTGAATCGTTAGAGACTTCTGTTTGCGTGTGTGGATACCGGTAGAGACGCAACACTTGAGATGCTAATCCAGACACAATCAATTGTCAATTTTACGTTCGATTTGCAAAAGGTATGTATCGAATTTCTGTCTCGATTTCAATATATACATGAATCTTATATAGGATTCTAGAATTTTAGTTTATAAATATACTTTGCTGCATTTTAATAACTGTGTAACCCGCCGTCGAACTTTACATTTCTTGCCTCTTTGGCTAAAGTGAGAGGGATTGATGCGTACGACAATATGCAATTATTGATGAGAGTTTCAAAGTTGAAAGGCTTTCCACGTGTTTCTCTCTATCTTCCATGCAAAGATATCCGCAGACAATCTTTATGCCTTTCTCAAATCCGAGGCATTTGATTTGGAAACCCTTCGAACAGAGCCAGGGTTTCTCCACGTCCAAGGCAAAAGCAGCACAATACACCTAACTTCGTACGGGATAATTATTTAAAAAGTTATAAATTTATTATACAGTAATCAATTCAAAGCAAATAACGTCATAGTGCCTAATATCCGAACATTGGCTCGGGACATTTTCTCTATCCCTTCTTACCCTGAGAAAGCAAGGGCACCTCGTGTCCTTGATATCGATAACCATACCGAGGCTTTTGCTTTTATTTAATACATAACGATCGAAGCTAAATTTAGTTGGCGCATTTATTGGCATAACAACCAGTACACCATAAGTAGGCCAACCCAAATACTAAAATACTTTAGCCAAGGAACAACAGAACACATTTCATATTGTTTTGGACGCATTACTGATACATGCTATATGTGGGGTCTTTGTATATGAGTCAGTAAAGAATATCCTCCAGAATATATTGTGATTCGATTACATATTTTTTCCTCTTGGCTTCACACTCCAAACTAAGTATTAAAGAATTTGAAAGTATCCATCATATTCATGATGCTAAAATTAGCTAACTATCACCACCAAAAGAGCAGTTCGACTTCAACTTGTATTATTGAAAAAAAAAAAGAGTTCTTTTATTGTCATCAACGATGATATTTTAATTAAAAAAATCAGATAAATTGTCGGGCGTGGACCCAATTAATAAAATAAATCACGCCCTAAATTGTACAATTTCATATTGGGCCTATCACGGGTTGATTTCCATATTTATTCCTTCTTTTTTTTTTGTCGTAAAGGCTGATTGGTGAATATGTTGGGGTAGGTAACGCACGCTTGCAAGATCTTGTGTTCCAATTAGAGGGAAAAGAAAAGACTTGTTTCTTCAACGATGCAGGAATATATTCCAAAGTATCCTCTTACACCTTTTCTAATGTGGGTCGACTTTTAGTTATCCTTTTCATATTTATCGAAAGTTGGGTAGCCAGGTGCAGAGAGGAAAACACAAAGGTGATAGCAATAATGCGACTTTGCAATAGATTCTTATTCGAACAATCACGAGGTACCCAACCCTATTAGGTTGTCTTATCGATCGAAAGAGGGACATCTGCGTACGAATTGAGCGCGCACTACATACCACACATCACATCATAAAATGCAAAAAGTTTAAAAAAAATCAATGTTGGGATCATATCATATTTGATCAATGAGATTGGTAAGAGGAAATTGTTCAAAAAGTCATAAATCAATTGTACGACAATCAATTCTGTTTTAAATTTTTTAATTTGATCAATTTAATTCTAAACTTTTTGACAATTCACCACTTCAAGCAACCTTTCTCTTCGCGAAAAGATTAAAAGTAAAAATCGCGAGACAAATGGATACTTTTCATGCATGAAGAGGTGAAGAGTTGGTCAAAATCAGAAGCACAGGGAAGCCCTCCATCGCATACTACATTCGAATATATTCTGAGACAGCATCTTCTCCTTAACCTTTATCTACGAGGCCTTTTTTATCCTTTTATCTATGAGATGCCGATTACAAGATGAACATCGCACCGTCAAATATTTTTTTTTTTTTTTTTTTGATCAGAACCAAATACTTTCATTGATAATAAGAAACACCATAACCCCTTTTCGGAGTCTCAAAACAAAGCAGGTCTCTAAGAGCCTGCGGAGGACAAATCAACCAGTAATCGCACCGTCAAATATTTGATTGGTGAGGAAGAGGACGCGAATATAAAGGTGAATGCACCGGCAGATCTTTGCCTTTTCTTTCGGTACGAGTCTCCTACATTGGGTCGACGAAAGTTCAACCTTCCAGTTTTCATCTATAGATATTATGGAACATGGTGGGGTCATTGTGTAGATATGTGATATAGCATAGATACTATACTTAGATTATTTTCTTTGGTTTAGTTTGAAGCGTATAAATGTGTCATTTTTGTTGTGAAAACATTGAAGTTAAGCAATCGAGTGTTCTTATTAGCTTTTACAATCGTAAAGATGTCTCTCAACGTATATCCTACATCGCTTAAATACATATCGTGATGGACCTTACACGTACGTTCTTCTTCCATCTAATGACTTAAAATTTTCACAATGAACTTTCGAATGTGATACTGAAGTCTCAATACACTTCTTCATCATGCCCTTAATTAACCACTCGTCCCAACGTGGACTCTCGTGTCTCTCATTTTTCCTTTTCCACTTGTTAGATAGTTTCATGTGTTCAGATTTGTCAAATGCGCAGGAGAGGGAAGCTAAAATATATCACAAATCACTTAAAAATGGGATGCAATCATTCTTATTTACACATTGTTGGATATGATGGTGGTCATCTTTTCGTGATCGCTTGATGTGCATTGGAGTTGTTTGAAAAAATTGTCCAACAAGTCTTAAATCAGTTGTACAGCATGTTGATTACATCCTAAACTTTTCAATTTATTCAATTTAGTTATAAACTTTTTGACGATTTTCCAATGTAGTACCTCTTGCCCAATTTTGGCCGAAAATCACTGATGGGCCATTCAACGTGGCATAGCTAATGCTAATGTGAAGGTTTTTTTTTTTTTTTGCAATTTTTTGGATTTTTTTTTTCGTATTTCCCTCTATCGATCGTCGAGGCTTCAACGATGGCTAGTGTAGGTCGCCCACCACAAGCGAGGGCCACGACACCCTTGCCTTGCCTCATCTAGATCTATCGGCCCTAGCCTATGGTCGGTGACCCCCGTCGGCCATTGCTAAGGTCTTGGCGACTGGTGGAGAAAAATAGGGAAAAAAATTACAAAAATTATTCACATCAGCCCATATCACGTAAAATTGGTCAGCATTGTCAAAGGGAGAAAAGTCACAAGAACCCCCAAACTATACCAATTATCACACATTTATCCTAAAATTTTACAGGTACACTAAAAATATCAAACTTGTATATGTGTAATATAATTACCTTCCGTCAAGGTTCCGCCATTGAGCACTGTTAAAAATATGCGTACATAAATGCCGAAAGGCAAATGGTGTTGACACGGCGCCCATGTGGCTTAAACGAAATAAAAACGACGTTGTTTTGGCTGAAAAATCATCTGATCGAACCTTGACGAAGGTGTGTTATATAGGTACAAGTTTGGAGTTTTTTAGGTCATAAAAAAAGTTTATGGTAAATGCATCAGAGTGAATATATTTTGGGGTTTTTGATATAAAATAAGTTGAAGATAAATATGTCGTATTGGGCATAATTTGAGATTTTTTGTTGCTTTTACTCAAAAGTTTAGGATTAAATTAGCCAAATTGAAAAATTTAGAACTGAATCGACCACCGTACAATAAGTTTATGATTTTTTGAATAATTATCCCGAGTTGTTTTTTGGAAAAGTTTTATCTCCATTTCATTTATGAAATGAATTTCTAACATAATTTGTGAAGATGATGCTGTCACTTCGTGGACATTACCTGTATAAAAAAAATGACTCCCGTTTTATTGGTTCCTTCGGAATCTGGACAACCCTTTGACCTGCGTCGAACATCAGATCAATCAAGTGAAGGAAAGAAAAAAAGAAAGAAATCCTTCTTTTTGAAAATGTATTCAAATTAAATCTAATCGCGTGTCTTGTTGGATAAACATAGGTTAGTCAAACGTCCGGGACAAGATCAGTCATGTCAACGATTACCATTTTCAGCGACATAATTCTTAATTTCTTATGGTTTGCTGTTTGGCCGTACTATTTAAAGTTAATTCTTAATTATATTCACTCTTTCTCCTAATTTCCCTTTTGATATAGGGTGCCCGCCTGTACATGCTTTGTCTAATCTAGCCCCAAGCAATGTTAAAGACGCTCTTTCCTATATTAATTCGATGCATTTAAGATTTTACTCTTGAAATGCTTTTCAACGAGGCTTGTTTTTCGACCCCAAAAAAAAACGAGGCTTGTTAAACCTAACACCACAAGAAGATAAGTAAACCCTCTCGACATCTAAATTAATACCTCTTTGGTTAGTAATTTAATTTTTATGTTCTCTATTGGGTTTTTAGTCCTCTAAAAGGAATATAAACCTAAAATAAACATTTTAAACTATAAAAATTAAGAAAATGAATTTTGACTTCTCAATATTTTTAAGTTTCAAAGAGCTTCGGAGATTGAATAAAACTCAAATTGCTTGTGTTGTAAAATTTAGAGGTATACTTTAAAAAGTCTCATTAAACAAACTGAAAGGAAAGTAGACCAGTTATGTCTATTGAGCAACTCCAATTACCACTAACATAATGATAAATCGTTGTACCTCTTATATGAGGTCACAAGTTCGAATTATGTTGTAAGCGTATATCTAATCAAATTATGTACTAGGCACTTGCTATCCAAGTGGAGAGATTTCTTTGACTTGTTTGTATGACTGTAGCAATAGGCTCGTCAATCTTAGACCTTTAGGATTTGTATAGTAATTGAAAGAGAATTGCTAACTTTTATAAAGAGCCCTCGACTTTCAAATTATTTGGTTCCAAAATTGAACTTTAACTTATGGTGTATTTTTGTAGATTCTCGAGTTTCGTTTATTTCGCGGCAAATGAATGATTTGGAAAATATTTTTTTATAAACAATCACATGTATTGCTTGAAATAATTAATATCTCTTTTTTTTAGTCAAAACTTGAAATAATTAGTCAATGAGAAATGTTTTCATCATCGGCAAATATTTTTATGGACGATGAAAATATTTTTCGTCCATTCATTTTTGTAATCAACACAAGCGATTTTTTTTTACGAAAATATTTTCCAAATCATCGTGAAACAAATGCATCCTAATATAGTCTTCGACTCCACTTTTCTTTTTCTCTTTAAATAATCTAAGCACGTGGGAAACGGACCTTTTCTTTTCTTATTTTCCATTTTCTCCACCTTTTTTTTTTCTTGTCTCAATGAAAAAATTCATTTAAACATAAAATAAAGGATTTATGAAATGGAAGCTATTTCACCCCGACAGGTCAACAGCATGGTCGACACTTATTATGAACGGAATATTGTATTTGATGTAAAGATTAGGGATAATGACACAAAGAATTTTTGAACTTTGGTTTAACGTGTAATGTTGTTCTTGAACTATTAGTTTGTTCAATATAGCTCATGAACTTTAATTCAATATGCAATGTGATCCATGAATTATTAATTTGTTCAATATAGCTCGTGAATTTTAATTCAATATACAATATGATCCATGAGCTTTTAATTTATTTAATGTGGTCCTTAGACTTTTTGTGCATGTTCAACTTAGCTCCTAAACTATATGAAAAGGACAACATCGAACATTTTCATATAGTTCAGGGACTAAATTCCACATGTACCAAAATTCTAGGGATCATATTGAATAAATTAAAAGTTTAGAGATCACATTGCACACTAAACTATAGTTCAGGAACCACATTGCGCATTAGGCTATTTGTTAGGGGTGTGCAATTGGATCAGGTTTACCCGAAAGCTAGACCGAACCACCTAAAAAATCGGTCTGAGAATTGATTCCATTTTTTGGGAATCGGTTGGAACCAGTCCGGTTCTCGATTCCAAGTGAAGACCCATCCGGGGACTGGACTGGTTTTCGAACTGATTTTTAGCTAGTGATAAAAATATACTATTACTATATTTGGATTATTATTTTTTGTGGATAGTAATTTTAATTGCTTATCTTAAGGATTGTTACTTTTGATGGATAATAATTTTTATTCGGGAAAATATCACAAAAAACCCCAAACTATGCCACTTGTGATAAATTTATCCTGACACGAAAAACCCTAAACTATGCCACCTATAATACATTTGCCTCATAATACTTTGGCCCGTGGACATTTTTAATATTTTTCCTTTTTCTTTTTTTCTCTCTTCCCGGAGGGAAGCCGGCGATGGCGACTCTTGCCAACATTGGGTGAGGGTTGCCCACGCCTGGGTAGGCAAGGGCAGCCTCGCCCGACATCGGCGAGGGTCGCCCTCGCCAGATTTGGCGAGGCCAGCCCTCGCTCCCCAGGCAAGGGCGACCCTCGCCCGACGTCAGTGAGGGTCGCCCTCACTAGAGTTGGCGTTAGGTGAGGGATGCCCTCGCTAGATCTGGCGAGGGCGACCATTGTCGGCGTCGGGCGAGGTTGCCTTTGCCGGTTTCCCTCCGTCATGGCTAGCAAATGAAAAAGAGAAAAAAAAAAGCAGAAAAATGAAAAAGACGAAAATGCCTATGGGCCAAAGTATTATGAGGTGAATGTGTCACAGGTGGTATAGTTTGAGATTTTTCGTGTCACAAAAAAAAGATCAGGGTAAATTTGTCACAAGTGGTATAGTTTGGGATTTTTTATGGTATTTTCCCTTTTTATTATTCATTTTTTACTTTGAATCGTTTCATTACTACTCATATTATTTTGCTAGAAAAAATGAAACCACAAAAAGGAATAAAAGAAAAACAAGTTTTCGAGTAGACTCTAGAATCGGAACGGAAAAATAAGATAGGTTCTAAAATAGGTTTAAGGACAAATATGATAAGTTCCGAATTTCAAGTTCTATTCACTTTAGAACCTTAGGCTCCGTTCGTTTGGCGAAAAATATTGTGTTTTTGGAAAATGTTTTCCCGGAAGTCATTTTCCTGGAAAATGTTTTTCAAGAACATAATTTTCTAGTGTTCGGTGACCAATATGAAAATTTTTGGAAAATATTTTTCGCCGGCAGCCGGCGGCAGCGGGCAACCGGCGGCGGCGGCCGAGACCAACTATGGGCGATTGCCGGCGGCGACCGCGACCGGCGACGGGCGGCCAGCGGCGGCGGCGGCAACCCAAGGGGGGAAGGAGGAGTTTGGCGGAAAATGATTTCCGCTTTAGAAGAGAAAATCATTTTCCGTCAATTTGATCATGTTTTCCCTCGTTGTTTTTCGCTTTCAAATATCGAAAAATTCGGAAATATTTTCCGTCAAACGAACGGAGCCTTAGTATTTATCTTATTTTCCTAAAGATTATTCCAGCGAAGTGTCCGTACGCAAACGCTGCATTAGAAAAGGAAATTATAAAAAAATATTTTTTTAAAATGGGGTGGAAGTTATCATATGGTCTAAAATAATGCCAACTGTCATTTTGGAGGGGTGCGGAGAATCGAAAAGTTTAATAATGATTGGGCCCACAAGACAAGTTTTTTGAGGATGCACGTGCATGTCCTGGCAGAAACGGAGGCAATCGGACAGTGACTTTACACGTGGTACGGCCCGCCAGTCATAATTTTACCCACGAGGGCATCCTTGTTAGCCCACGGTCCCTCCTAATGTACAAATGTACCGTGTGGCCCCAAAATTGTTGATCATGCCATTCAAAGTAAAGAATTACTATCACGAAAAATTTTAAGTTAGTATTTATGTGATAAATTTATCTTAAATTAAGTTTTTAATCATAAAAAACCTCAAACGGATACGTTCATGATAAATTTACCCTCCGTTAAATTAGATTAATACAAAAAAACTACAAACTAGTAAATCTGTGATAAACAGAGGGTAAAATCCCAAAATGGTACATCTGTTAGATGCCACGTGTCATTTAATTCAGCAATTTGACAGTAAAACTTAACTGAAACTAATAGAAGATAAATTTATCAATTTGGGATTTTGTGATAAATTTATCTCGGGTGTACTAGTTTGAGATTTTTCGTAATATTAATCATAAACTAAAAGGTTTAATTCTATCGAATATCCCAAACCAGTACATTCATGCCGAACCTACTCCTGACTAGTTCTCTTGTCATGAAAAATGCTAATCTGGTCCAGCCACCCCACCTTTACCAACAAACTAATTTCCACATCATGGGAAATCTCCAAAATCTTAGAACGGGAAATCGGCTAAAGTCTGCTAATTTTAGTTGTAAGAGCTCCATCAAGTTTCTTTACAATCCACTAAAGCCCTCATGATTTTTTGTGACGTGAAAATTATTCTAGGGCTAGATATGGCATGCATATGCCGGCTTGTGATTCTTTATGACACTAAAGTTTGTTAGGGGTAAATGTGGCATCGGTGTACCGGTTTGGAACTTTTCGTGATACGAGAATTAGTTTAGGATAAATGATGCACCAGAGTATCAATTTGAGATTTTTTGTGATATTATCCCAAAATAAAAGATAGATTGACATTGTCAATTTTTTTTGAAGAAGTCAAATTTGTAGAAATATGAAAGGAATTTCTTGTAATTAAATAATATCTGCCAATACTACTTAGTAATTAATCTAAGAATTCAAAATCATGTGTTCCACGGCTCCGATTATTTCGCAGAAAATGAAAATATTTTCGTGGACGCCGAAAATATTTTTTGTTCATTCATTCTTATAAGCGAAACAATCGATTATTTTTACTATAGTGTTATTCAAATTATTCATTTTTCGCGGAACAAACGGAGCCTAATTTAGAGTACCTTGGTGAAAGCTGTTTTGCCGGGACTTCTCTTCTCCTCTAATTAGGATGGAAAATAGTAAATTTTTTCGAAATTATAATTTAAAATATCGTGCTATCTGACCAAATAGAGAACGAAAACGTAATGCGACAAGTAGTCCAAATCGATACACAGAGAGATATGTATGACAATAGTAATATTATTAATTAAGGGGGAGAAGACTGACCTTATTAGCAGCATGTGGGGATGGTATATTCTCATGCACGGAATCAAGAACTACACGGTATACGTTGATGCGTACGTCTTGAATTATTATTATTATTATTATTATTATTATTATTATTAATTTAATCACTTATGACCCAAAACTATGATATAGTCATGTGATTGGGTTATCTTCTCTCTTTTTTCCCCCTTATATGTACGTCATCTCAGAGAGGATTGATCTTTTTTCAATTCAGGAGATAGTTTAGAGTTGTCAAAACCACCGTGATTTTTGTAACGTTTGAAAACACGACGTTTCGAGTTCATTGTAATCCCTTTTTTTGACCGGACCCACGAAAGACGTAATTCCTCATAAATGCAATTTGGACATGGATGGTTTATCTTCGATCGCGTGAGACGGGATGAATTTCGTAATATGTATAATTTATTACAGGCACTTTGTATTAACAAAAGAATAGTTCTTCTTATCACTCTGTTTGACTAGAGGCAAACGATCTGCCCTCGAGCTAAGAGACTCGAGGATGATCATCTTCTCTCCGCCCCGACACCACGGAACTACTTCGAGACGATACAAGCGGGATCACAACCATGCTTTAATGTTAACAAAAAAACATGACCATATAGGGTCAAATAAGCGAGATTAGTCTTTTGGCATAAATACGGTAGACTTTATGATCAATTTGTCGACTCAGGGGACACGCTCTTTCTTTCCCCATGGGGTAGATTGCTCACCGAATGCACGTCAGACGGTAGAAATACCTGTATATTAGGGGTAAGCAATTCCAGGTTCTGTACAAATTTCACTTGAAATCTAAAATTTACCCATTGGAACAGGTTCCTCATTTTCTAAAGCTTGGAACTTATCTTGCATACCCTCGAATTCGGAACCTAGAACCTATCTCATCATAAATTCTAGGGTTTACTTAGATTCCACTTGTATTATTAATCGAACGATTGCAGTAAATAATCATCTTTTATGGTCACTACTTGCTGCTGCAATTCACTGATCACAACTTATATGAAACATTAATAAAGTAAAAGTTTCGATCGTAAAATGGAAGTTCAGATTAATGATTTCAGATTATACACTTATCATTGGACGCCATAGAATACCGCAAAATTACGCAAAGACATAGATAAAAAAAAATTACAAAAACTTGTTATAGCTTCCACCTATCTAGATACTAGAACCTGCCCGTTGAAACATGTTTATCAATTTTTTGAACCTGGGACCAGACAGGTTCCCATCGGTTCGATTCTCAGGTTCTAGGGCGCTTGGAATTTTCAACTCGATAGATTTCGATAGATACTTGGTAGGGATCAGCATGGTTCCATAGTAAAACTGGAACTTGAGAACCGAACGGATGGGAACATGTCCGGTTCCAGAACCTGGAACCATGCTCGCCCTTACCGTATATCCATCGAGATCGATCGACTCGAAAGTCCAGGCGCCGCCCGCCCGCCCTAAAGAAAAAAAAAAAGACGGCCAACCCAATCGCATCATTAGAGGGAAAAAAAAACGGATTTACGACGTCAGGAACGACCCCCGAGCGCAATTTAAAAAAGAAAAACCCGAACCAAAAAAAAGGAGGAGAGCGGGGAAAATACAGGGGAGCCAACGGCATATGCTAACGCAGCTGCCGAATCGATACCCCCTGGCAAGAGAAGGAATATCCATTTGTCCAATGGGCGAGAGAGAGAGAGAGAGAGAGAGAGGCCTCCTCAAGCCTCTCAGATTCCTCCCATCTTTTCTCTCTCTCTTCCAAACTCAGCCAACTGTGACTTTACCTCCCCAAATTTAATCATTCCTCCCCCCCAAGGGCAGGCCTCCTGCCTCTCCCTCTCTCCTCATTATATAACACACCCCAGCATGTCCCTTTCTCTCTCCATACCCCCAGCTCTCTCTCCTCTTTCCCTCCCTCCCCACCGCCCCTGCCCCTGCCCCTGCCCCTGCCCCGCTCCTCCTCCTCCTCGTCGTTCGGTTTCCTCGGCGAGATCCAGACCCATTAGCCTGTTCGCTCGGCCCGCGAAGCCAGAGGGTTGGGGGAGCAGCAGCGGCGGCCGGAGGAGGAGGAGGAGGAGGAGGACGAGAGAGGTTCTTGCCAGGATGACCATCAGCGAGCTCAGGAACGAGGAGGAGGAGGAGGAGGACAAGGAGGAGGGGGAGGTCCCCCCTCCTTTGCTCGATTCGGAGAACAACTCGAGGCCTCGCCGGATTGCGCTCTTCGTCGAGCCTTCCCCTTTCGCGTGAGTCTTTCCTTACTTGGGTTCTTGCTGGGAGGGGGGTCGGTTCTTGAAATTTTTCTTTTTTTCCTCTTTTTTGGGTCCCGATGGACCCATCTTGCGTTTGATGAAATGACGAGGTGACGGGTGGAAAAAAGCGGTTTGCCTTGGTTTGAGCCGTGTCGATCTTAGATTCGATTTCTCTCCACCTGCGATGATGTGTTCCGTTTTTTCGTTTGTTTATTTATTGGGACATGTCTGGCTGGAGCTTCGGTGATTTCGGGTGTTGTTCTTCGGAACGAAGTAGTGCTTTTACTTGTCCTGTCACCGGCATTGTGAGTGTATTTTATCGCGGTGTTCCAGCTGCTGCTGTCTGATGTGATGTTTTGTTTGGCTTGGCGGTTTCTTTGAGATGGGCTGATTTTAAAGATGTAATTTTTATCTTGAAAAAGTTTTCTTTGCAAATTTTGGTTACGACCATCCGTCCTTGTTTGCGTAATTGTGATTAGTGCGGGAGTTTTTTCCCCCATTGAACTGGATTGGCCTCACAATCATTCAAGTGTTTTACCCTGAATTTTAAATTTTTCACCGCGTTTTTTTTTTGGCTATTCATACTTGGGATTGCGATGAATCATTGTGGATGGGCAATCTAGAAGCCATACTTACAGTTCCTTGAAAGTGATATGTGACTGTGTGATTAAGCATTTCTTTGTTAAATCCTTTTCTCCACAAGCTTTTAGTCAGGTATAAGTATGCTCATTGTATGCAGGCTCATGTCATACTTATCGTGTTGTCTTTTGCTTCAATAGGTTGAACCATTGAGGTACTAATTGACATATTCTATTGGATGAAACTTATGCTGCCTGTTTTCTGATGGCGCGTTAGAAATCCATCTTTCCAAGTCTAAGAAATGATCTTTGCGTCCATTGTAACTTCAAGATTTTGGGTTCATTTCCCTTCACAGTGAAGCATAACTATGGTTTTTTTAGCATCACTCTAGAATAGACTCATTTGTTGATGGAGAAATAGATGCATCTTTCTCTTCACATATCTTTGCTGCATCATGCGTCGCATATATGAGATGCAAATAGGATGACACTCATGAGGATGTTTCTCATGTTTTTGTGTTCACAGATATGTATCAGGCTACAAAAATCGGTTTCAGAATTTTATCAAGTATTTGCGTGAAATGGGAGATGAGGTAAGTTCATGTGCTGCTACATTCCAAACAAGTTTATTGGGATTGCCCGTGGCAACAAAACTATAGTCACATTACACTAAAGGAAGAACTGATGCTAATCTGGACTGCTAGCTGAATAGAGACGGCAGCACTAGAAGGTGCTTCAGTTGGGTTGGGGTTTAGTAATTATCATCAGTTAGTTACACGTGCGCGTACTCCTTTAAGCCATGAGGCTAGAATTTGGAAGCATAGGAGAACTACTTATTACTCTACTTATCGCTTTTCGCTCAAATTTTGAAGATGTAAGGACTCATTTCCAGTTTGAGAAAATAAAAAAAAAAATCAAATATTGAATATTTTGAAAGGTCTAAGGTGTCCTGAGTTGAATAGAAGTCAAAATATGAGAGCCACAAGATTTACAAAATGTAAGAAGTTCAATGTAGATTCCTCTCCAAATAGACCCGCTTCTCAGATAGTACTTTCACATGAAAAGCTTGACACTTCTTTAAACACGCGATTCATGGTATTCATGAAGGTTTTATCTGTCTTTGGTTATTTCTTCAGTTTCGTATCCGATAGATATTTCTTAATTGAGGGTACTGCAGGTGATGGTTGTGACTACACATGAAGGAGTACCTGATGAATTTTATGGGGCTAAGTTGATCGGATCACGGAGGTTGTTATAGTCTTCTAACTTCACATGTTTTTCTACCATTAAAATACCTTGTCATCATCCGTGTCCTATACTGATATGCATTGTGTAGGTTTTTCTCTGCCTCTGAGTTTTTTCACCTCACCAATCAAATAAAAGGCTCGAAGTGCTAAAATGGATAGCACTCTAGATTCTTTAATTGCATGTTATAAGGTTCTCATATCTCATATTCCTGAGGAGGAACAGTTAAGAAGCTTTTATGAATCGGGAATATCTCTTATCAATAAAGAATATAAATGGAAAAAAAGGAATGCCATTGCTGTAACACATACCATTTCCATCCATACTTCTTTGTTGCTTTTGTGTTGGTTCTCGTGAGTATAGAAAGGAGGCTGGAGCAGCAAATCTCTATCAATTGTCAGATTTAGTTTGATAACTGTTCACCACCATCCAATGTGGAGCACACCTGTAAATTGGAGATGTTGGTGAACAGCCTTTTGTGCAAAAGTCCCTTTGGCTACTTTATAGTACGATAGTTATGTCGAAAAAGTGTGCAAGGATTCGCTGTCCCAATTCTTTTATTTTGCTATACCTGCTTTGAAGAATTTTTCATAGGGTCTATTTCTCGTTTATCCATTTCCAGTTTCTTCTCCAACTAAGTATCTTGTGTCTTTGTTCCTCTCTTTTCAGCTTTCCTTGTCCGTGGTATCAGAAGGTTCCTCTTTCCTTGGCCCTCAGTCCTAGAATAATTTCAGAGGTTGCGAAATTCAAGCCAGACATCATCCATGCATCATCACCTGGCATAATGGTAAATGATTAGCCGTTTTTGATTTGTTGGCACATAGATTGAAGGAACTTCAAGAAATAACTTATGCATGATGTTGCAGGTATTTGGTGCGCTTGCCATTGCAAAAATGTTATGTGTTCCCATAGTTATGTCTTACCATACTCATGTCCCAGTGTAAGTTAAACTCTTTTTTGATTTGCCACTATTTCCTAAGGTTTGTACTATAATAGTATTTTTTTTCAACTTCTATGTATGTTCCAATATAGTTTACTGTCTTGATTAATGTTTCAAGAGTGAACTTGAAACCATCAGGTGTCTTAGTTCTCTTTATTTTTCTCACTGGAAATGACCAGAGTTTGATTCTTCTCTGGTTTGCACTTTGCAGTTACATACCAAGGTACACATTTAGTTGGCTGGTGCAACCCATGTGGCTGGTAATAAGTAAGTGAGATTCCAAGGGTGCCTGAAAAGGGATCTCTAGGTGCTTTTCCTTAATTGTGTGTGTGACATTCTTCCTTTTCTTTTTCCTTGGTAGAATTTCTTCACAGAGCAGCTGATCTGACTTTGGTACCATCGGCTGCATTAGGGAAGGAACTCCAAGCTTACAGAGTCACGACAGGTGGGTAAAGTAAATTAACACTTCACAAGGACTTGAAAACTCCTAGAGACAAAACCTGCTTGTCGATAGGCACTAAATTCATTTCTTTTGTTAAATTAAAGTGATCAAATGTTGCAATGCAATGGCATGATAGACTGATCTTGTTTTACTATGCTATTCTTCAGCAAACAAGATCCGACTTTGGAATAAGGGTGTTGATTCGGAAAGCTTCCACCCTCGTTTCCGTTCTCAAGAAATGCGATATAGACTGAGGTAGGCATTTGAACTTGCTTTTTCCCCTCTGTTTTTCATTGATGTGATTTTGTGTATATCTCATTATGGCATATCTGTGATCAGTAACGGTGAACCTGAGAAACCATTGATAGTTCATGTTGGAAGACTCGGGGTTGAGAAGAGCTTGGATTTTCTTAAAAGGTACCTCTTTGTTTTACTACATTTGTTGAAAAAAAATTACCTCATGAAATCATACTGGATATTAACCTGTAAACCTAGTCCCTGCAGTTCTCTTCTTCTATTAAACATTAACGTCAAAAGATGGAATTTTGCGAGATATTTAAGGACCGTCTTTAATATCTACCTTGGAAGAGTAGATTTGTGACATTTCTTTAGCATATTTTCTAGTCGAAACTAGCTGCTGTTCCTGCTCTTCCTTTTACATGTAGTTTTTGAAGCCTTGGAATTCTTTACTCTGTGATATGGCAGGGTGATGGACAGGCTTCCTGATGCACGGATTGCTTTCATTGGTGATGGACCTTACAGGTAACTGAATTTCAAGAGTTATTCCCTGCCATTATTGTTTTATTCCTTCTTCGGAATGTTCCTTGGAGATGATGTTCCTTGGATATGATTGCGGCTTATCCAAGCAAATTGCATTGATGGGGGAATGGCCATTTTCAAGAATGATAAATTCCTGAAATATGAAACCAAGGGCCAACCTAATTGTTATATGAGCATGCACTATTTGACAATCAATGATCGAATCTTGGGCCAGATTCTGTTTTGACCAGATTTGTTGGCTTGATGTAGTTCTAGCAAGTTCGTCCTGCGATGTCACCTAATTGTAGGTGGAAATAAGTTGCTTGATTCCCGTAACAGACATATTGGCTACTTTCTGACAGGGAGGAACTGGAAAGGATGTTCTCTGGGATGCCGGCAGTATTCACCGGGATGCTACAAGGCGAAGAGCTATCCCAGGCGTATGCAAGTGGCGACATATTCATGATGCCTTCGGAATCCGAGACGCTTGGCCTCGTTGTTCTGGAGGCCATGTCCTCGGGTCTTCCTGTGGTGGCGGCTCGCGCCGGAGGGGTCCCGGACATCATCCCTCCGGAACAGGATGGGAAAACCAGTTTCCTCTTCAATCCTGGAGACCTAGATGACTGCTTGAGCAAACTCGAGCCTCTTCTGCAGAACTGTGAGTTGAGAGAAACCATCGGTAAGGCTGCTCGTAAGGAGATGGAACAGTACGATTGGAGGGCGGCCACACGCAAAATCCGCAACGAGCAATACAATGCGGCGATCTGGTTCTGGCGCAAGAAGAGGGCGCAGCTGCTCAGGCCAATTCAGTGGCTAGCGAAACGGCTCTTCCCGTCGCCGGAAGCAACGTACAGGTGATGATGACGACCACGATGATGCCTCAGTTGTAACGTTTGCATTTGTGACGCTCTGAAGAAAGCATTTGATCTGTCTGGTGATGTATCTGTAGTGTCCTTTTGTTTGGGATATGTTCATTTGTTGTATAATGGGGGGGGCGACCATAAAGTCGTGGTCATTTGTGACATCAAAATTTATCAACAAGGATGTCATCTCAGTTTGCAATTTCTATTCTTTTTTCTGTTGCCCCTTTATGTCTCTTTGATATTGCTCAAGATGGTCCGCTCCGTTCAAGATGGTAGGCTCCGGTGAAGTTGAACAGGAGAGAGCTCAACTCTATCATTGTACTGTGGCTGAAGGTGTGGTTGAAGGCGTTTCAATGGTACATTGAACTCTCGTGGAAGATTTTATGCTGAAATCGAACAATACAAAGGAGGCCAACCTAGAATGTGCCTCGAAATCATACATATAGCTCGTACGATTCATTTCCTTTTCTAATCAGATATTGGAACTTCGTAGCAGACTCTGATGGATATATGTTGTTGCTAAGATGACATGCTGGGCTAATCGCATTCTTCAAGAATCGTGTGAAACCAATGTAAGATGTTACAGTCCGTTTGTTGTGCCGATGACATCGTAAGATTGCATGAGAATCGCCGGGCTAGAACTAAGGATGATAAATTAAAACGGCAATTAGCTCGAGGAAAAACAGAGGTTATTCCTGATTCAATGCTGGTTCCTGACGACCGTAGGTAGTAGACCTTAGAGGTGCATGTTATGCACAATGATATTGAGTTCCAAACATACAGAATTTTTACGGAAAAAAGCATGTATCTAGTACGGCGGCATCATCTTTAGATCATTAAACTGGTGGTGAACCGTATCTAAGTTGCTCTTGAAAATTAATCTATGTGAATGTTGTACAAGAGAAGGTACTTAAGATTTCACGCATGGTGCAAAAATTAAGTCGACTGAACTCTTGAGATTTGCGATAAATTATCTTTTTTTATCACTTTTTTTTTGGGTCGAAATGTACTTTATTTGATTAAAGTAAGAATAAACGGAAGGGTCCAACCAGCGACCTTCAATGCATTATAGATCACAAAGGGCTTGGGTTGGGGGGTTGGTGGTTTTCTCCTTTGAGCTTTTGCTACCTAGTTAGTAAGCTACCGGAATGTCTGAAAATTATATCATTTCATTCAAAGATAAGCACGCGTACCTCCCATATGGACCGATTGTTGGAAGGCGAATCTTTGAAGAGAAAAATTAAAGAAGAAAATAAGCAAATTTTTTCGTGAACAAACCCTTTTAAAATCAAAAAGGGAAAAGCCACGGTGTCGTACTAGATAATCTCTCCACTATCAGTATCGGTAGCAGCATTACAAGCTTCAGCGTTACAACTATAAAAGATATTGTCCCAATCTATACGACAGGAGTTTAGGGCATTACATGCCATTAACAGCAATAAAAGCTCCATTTTTGCTTTAACATGAAAATTACATGTATGACATTTGTAGGATGAGTAACATCTTGGGAAAATGCCTGCATACAATAATTGTTTCTATGCGTGAATATTACTTTTCTCTATCGGACTTCACAACTCCATCAATCTCCAACTTGGAGACTGATGTTCAAAAGATCAATAATTTTTCATAATCTTCATTCGTCTTTGTAACCCAAATTGTCCTAATGCGGCTGCCCCCTTATCACTAACCATGGAGACCAACTGAGGCAAAACTAAGGTAATGCACAACCTCAACTTTTCATAGGTGACAACCTTTGTTAACATATGTGCTGGATTTCTGCACCAAGAATCTTCATCAATGGCAATATCTCATCATTTATTAGCTGACGAAGATGATGATAGTTCAACTCAATATGATTTGTCCTTGAATGAAATACCGGGTTCTTTGCAAGATAGAGAGCACTCTGACTGTCATTGTAAAGAACACTGCTATCCTACTCCTTGTCTATCTTCTTCAAAAAAAATTTCAATCAAATAATCTCATTACTAGCTTCAAATATAGCAACATCCTTTGCCTCAATGGTTGAGAGAGAGACAAGTCTGTAGTCTGGACATCCAACTGATTGTAGTACCATCTAAAGTAAAAAACATAACCCGAGGTGCTCTTCCTATTATCCAATATCCAAGTCACCACCAAGATTTGCAACAACAAAACCTTGTAAAGTTACACCGTTTTTCGTAAAACATAATGGCATACCTGAAGTGCCTCTCAAGTATCTTAATAACCGCTTTATAGCTTCCAAATGCTTTATTCTTGGATCAGCCATGTATCTGCTCACGACTCACACTGTGTGGGCTATGTTTGGTCTAATACACATCACAGCATACATCAAACTGCTAACAGTTGACATATAAGGCACCTTAGCCATATACTCTTGTTCTTCATCCGTCTTTAGGGACTGCTTCTTTGAGAGCTTGAAGTGACTTCCTAAAGGAGTCCTTCTAGGAGTTGCATTTTGAACTCCAAATCTATCCAGCATCCCTTCGATGCTTGAGATAACTTTAGAATTCCTTTGGATCTATCCCGCGTGATCCTCATCCCAAGAATTTGATTCGTTGCACCCAAGTCCCTCATCTGAAATCTTTTGACAATTGCTGCTTCAATATGTTGATCTCCCTCATGTTAGATCCTACAATGAGCATATCATCTATATACAACAACAAAATTATGTAGTAGTCATCAAATTTTTTAAAGTAACAGTAGTGATCTATTTCACTTCTAGTGAACTTGTTACCATACATAAATGTGTCAAATTTCTTGTATCACTATTTAGGAGACTGTTTCCAGTCATACGGATTTTTCTTCAACTTGCAGACATAATTTTCTTTTCCAGGAACTTGAAAACCTTATGGTAGTACCATGTTGATTTCCTCCTCTAAATTACCATAGAGGAATAACATCTAACTGTTTTAGATGTAAATTCTCAGTAGCAACAATACTCAACACTAGCCCGATAGTAGGCAATTTCACAACTGGAGAGAAAATCTTTGTGTAGTCAATTCCATTCTTTTGTTGAATACCTTTTGCTAGCAACTTAGTTTGTACCTTTTGCTACCATCAGGTTCTTCTTTGACCCAGTACACCCAGTTGTTCTGCAATGCCTTCTTCCTATCTGGTAATTGAGTTAACACCCAAGTTATGTTATTCTCGAGTGAATCTAACTCATCCTGCATTGCTAACTCCCACTTAACAGAATTGTTAATCAAAATTGCTTCCGAAAAATTTTCCCGTTCGCCAAGGTTAGATAAAAGTAAATAATGCAATGATGGAGAATACATATGTGCAGGTTTAGATGTTCTACTAGATCTTCTTAAAGTGGGTTTAGGTGTATATAATTCTTGTTCTGATATTTTATCAAAGTCTACAGCAACTTCAGAATTTCTAACTAGAACACTTTTAGAAATCCCCTCTAGTTACATCTCTTTAGCCTTCACCGTTTGCTTCTTCGCACTATATTCAATCACAGATCTGTCCTTGTACAACATATTTTCATCGAATGTAACATTAACAGATCTTATTATTTTCCTAATTTGTTCATCCTAGAACCGCTAGCCAAAATAATCAGAACTTTGTCTAATGAAAAAACATTTTTTAGCTTTTGCATAAGGCTTATCTCTATTTTCAAAATCTACGTGGACATATGAAACACAACAAAAAACTTTGAGATGCGAGAGTTTCCCCTTCTTTCCACTCCATTCGTCTTCTGGTAGCTTGAAATCAAGTGGAACTAAAGGTCTTCTATTGATCATATATGCTGCTGTGTTAATTGCACCTGCTCAAAACGTCTTGGGCAATCCTGCATGTATCCTCATACTTCATGCACGCTCATTCAAAGTTCTGTTCATCCTTTCAACAATTCCATTTTGTTGAGGTCTATTAGGAATAAATCTTATTATTTTGATTTCGTTCTCTGCACAAAACCGCTTGAACTCCTTGCTATCATACTGACCATCATTATCGGACCTTAAACATTTAATCTTCATATTAGTCTCATTCTCCACTTTAGCTTTCCATCTTTTAAACGTAACAAAAACATCAGATTAATTTTTCATAAACTAAAACCCATACCTTCCTTGTGGAGTCGTTAATGAACGTGACATAGTAGCACGAGCCTCCAAGGGCATGCACAGGGGCTGGCCCTCATACATTTGTATGCACCAACTCTAATTTTCCTTTTTTTGGTTCTCTCACAATCTTTAAAAAACCGACACGTTTTTGCTTGCCCAGAACACAATCTTTACATGAACCAATACTATGGACTTCAAATCAGGTAGTTTTCCCTTGGATGCTAACAATTTCATCCCCTTTCCACTCATTTGTCGAAGCCTGTGGTACTGCAATTTAGAATCAACTTTCGATGCAACAATTGCTACGGTTTCTCTACTGCAATAAGTTATGTACGACGTTCCTCATTTTGTTTCCCGTGCTACAACCAAAACACCTTTAGCTATTTTTCAAGAGTTATCCCAAAAAATAGTTCTATGTCCTGTGTTGTCTAATTAACTCATAGAGATCATATTTCTCTTAAGTCCTGGAACATATTTGACATCATGCAACTTCCATGGATACCCATTAGTAGCTTTAATGTTAACATCACCCTTTCCCATGATATCCAAAAGTTCATCATCAGCAAGATAAACCTTTCCAAACTTTCTAGGAACAAAGTTGTGCATTAATTCTTTGCATGAAGTAAAGTGAAACTATGCACCTGAGTTGAGAATCCAAGGCTCAATTGGACTGTCAATGCTCAAAATTAAGGCATCACTCTCATGCGTCTCTTCAAGAGTTGCATTCACGGATTTCTCTTCTTCTTGTTTTCGATCTCGATATTGAATTTTCTTTGGGGCTCTACCATCTCATTTCATATGTCCCTTTTTTTCGCAATTACCAACAAATTATTTCACCACATGGTCTTGATTTGCTTCTCCCTCTAAACTTTGATCTACCACGATACTGGTTCCACCCTCGTAAATTGCTTCGCCTTTAGTCTTCGGTATTTAAGGCAGCATCTAAAAATTCACCCAACTCTCTTCTGCGAATATCCTCATTAAGAATCGAATCTCAGATTGCTTGAAACTTCAACTTTTTCTTACCAAACGAAGTGCTTACTACAGTCACAGTTGCACTTCAACTTTTAGGTAGAGAAGACAATAAAATTAAAGCTTTTATCTTGTCATCAAATTTGATATTCACTGAACTCAGCTGAGTCATGATCATGTTAAATTTGTTGATGTCATTTGTCACGGAAGCACCTTCGTCCATCTTTAGATTGAAATGACTACGCATCAAATATACCTTGTTTGATGCGGAGGGCTTCTCATACCCCTTCAAATCCACCATTGCTATCTCATTGGCAATGTTGAAAACAACGTTCCACGCCAATGTGAGACGAATCGCACCCGGAGCTTGCCCATCTAACAATTCCCACTTTGCTTGTTCCATCGAATCTGGTTTCTCTCTTGATAGAGGTTGATGTAAGTTTTTGATACTTTAGATCCTTGATCTGCATCTTTTAGAAACCAGAAGCCAAAATCCTTACCATTGAACCAATCGATCTTCACCTTCCCTTCATCCATATTCGCCACTCCCACTATTTTGCCAAACCAAGCTCTGATACCAGTTGTTAGGAATGTGAATCTTTGAAGAGAAAAAATAGAGAAGAAAACAAGCGAATTTTTACGTGAAAAACCCTTTGAAAATCAGAAAAAAAAAAATCACGGTGCCGCACTAGGCAATCTCTCCATTATCAATATCATTATCATAATTACAAGCTTTAGCATTACAATTACAAAAGATATTACCCCAATATAGATAGTAGAAGTCTAGGGCATACATAGTTATGATGGAAAATTATATTTATGCCATTAGCAGCAGTAAAAGCTCTATTCTCTACTTTAAGATATAATTACATGTATGTCATTAGCAGGATGGGTGACCTCTTAGGATAATGCCTGCATACAACAACTATTTCTGCGCTTGAATATTACTTTTTTCTATCAGATTCCACAACTCCATCACTGATTTGTGCTTTTCAATGCCCTCATCAGTTTGAGACTATTTGACTCAATTAAGATGGACTTGTGCTTTCTAAAGATGCATTGCTTCAGGGTTTGAAGGAGGGCTAGGATTTCTGCTTGTGTAGCTGAGGAAACTTTCGCAAATCTATCAAGAAGCCCCCTTGAGGAATCACTTTACTTGTTTACGTTCCTTACCAAAAGGAAGGAAACGATCGTCCTCTTTAGGGGTTCACTAAAAAAACGTCAATGATCTAAATCGGATCCAGTATGAACAAGAACAACCTGAATAAAGGAAATCCGTATATTAAGTAATTCCAAAATAAACAACTCAAATTCAACATCAACCCAAGTCCGAAGTAAACCAAACTAAAAATAACCGAAACGCAATGCAGCCAATAGATTTGACCCAATAGACTTCGAAAGCAAAGAAAAAGAAGCCAACCGCGCAACATCAGCAACCCGGTCAAACCCACAATTGAGCAATATTCAAATAGGACCCGACCCGCCCCCTCGGCAGTCTTGAGGAAACACTCAGTAGCTAAGAAGGCGCCAGTGTAAGATGCCCTTTAGTTTGCTTCTTACTCTCTCTTCGGAATGTTAGGTGAGATTCATGGCCAACATGAACTCGAAAGGCCGAGCAGCCTGATTGCCACGACACCCTTCTCCTCGAGTGATTGAGCTATTCGTGTGAGTTCTTGGAAGTAATATGCAGTAGCTTGGAGGCTATCGGTTTATAGTTTCATCATGGCTCTTTTGGAGTAATTCCTTAAGCTTTCACGTTGGGGACATAATGAAATCATATTGGATGCTCTTTTGGCCTGTGTCATGATCTCATGGGGCAATGTCACCAACTTACCACCCAATACACCCCATTCCCATTCTGTCCAAAATCACGCAAAATGTGGCATCAAAAGGACTTGCTGTAATTCGGCTGAGCCAAAAAGACAGACCCAAATCTCTCTTTGCCCTCCGATGTCCCCAAAAACTACGCTTATACCCCCAGAGTTTGACTCTGGTTGACTTGACTCAGGTCTAAAACGTGTGGCCGACAGTGCTTGTGCTTAAACATAGATCATATTCTTGGAAACGTCAAGTCCCATGATCTGTAGTCTCCTAGGTATTCTCGCGACTCGCGAGTCGTGGCACCTGAAACATCTTGGACTCTGGATGGATGAGTTTTGGGCTTCGACTTTCACGTACAAAACAGTGACAAGACATTTCACGGCATCTTCGCCTGCCAAAATCTCGCCTTGGTTACCATCGGCCATCTCGTCATTTCTGTCTCCAACCTGTCCATCTGTTCTTTGTCCCGTTTCAGGTTTCCTCCATCTCTATAACCCCACCTTCGAATCTTGCATTCAATTAGACCCATCCTAGAGCTCATGCAGTAACCTGCAATCTTTGGCCTGCTCTCTTTCCTTGCGTGTTCCGACATGGGCTCGAGCCGTGGGTCGCATGGCTTGGGGAAGAAGCGGTTGCGCTGGACCCAAGAGTTGCATGACCGGTTCGTGGCGTCCGTGGAACAGCTCGGTGGTGCCGACAGTAAGTCTCCCGCGTTGCTGTTAGCAATTAAATAAGTGCATGAAATAACTTATAGCTTTGGCCACCCCTTTCAACTCATGTCGGGTCATCCTTTGCTGTTCATTGGAAAATCATTCTCATATACACGTCGAAATTGTCCGGGGGGGGGGGGGCTTTTGTTAAACTCAGATGAAACAGAGTCGATGTCGATCATTGGTTGACAATCATCGTCAGTTGCTCATGAAACAGAAAAGTTGGTGTTGATATTATGGTGTTTGATGGTGTTCTTTTGCATCTTGGAGGGGCTACACCAAAGGGAATCCTGAAGGCTATGGATGTCAACGGACTCACCATCTACCATATCAAAAGCCACTTGCAGGTCTGCCATCTTGCCCTCTCTCTTCATCTCGTTTTACATTACATCTCATCGATCATGTATCAAGAAATAGTGTAATTTGTATTAACTCGTTTGAAAACTCATCCTAGTTGTATTTTCCGAAGTTATTTTTCCTACGTCACATTACTTAACACTTCATCTATATCTTGTCCGTGGTATTCACATGGCTATCTACATGCCAGGGGAAATTGATATATATATGAAAAGTATGTAGTACACCTTTTCTTTTATATTTATATTTATATTAACGGATACAATCTTGGGTAGCGAAAGCAATGTCACTCGTGCGATGATGAAATATTCTCGATTTCAGAATTACATAAGACTATTCAAAATTAAAAACAAATACTTACCCATTCAGTCTTACGATGTTATTACAGAACAGAGATTCCTAAAATTTAGCCGCGCATTTATCCCGTTACATGATTGATAGATTTTGAAGGGTTTCGGTTTATTTTTTACAATTACCTTTTGAACTTAAGGAGTGAAAGAACAATACTCGTTGTAACCGAGGGTGGTGAAACATAAGTGTTGTCTCTTCTAATAGTGTATATAGTTTCTTAACTTCCTTGACAATATCACCAATGACTTTTTTTTTTCTCGCGATTATATTGCAGAAGTACAGGACGTCAACGCTAATTTCTGAGAAACCTGCCAGTAAGTGCGAAACAATTTCCACTTAGAAAATTTTTGGAAACTCTCCCACTTTGTAAAAATCGAAAGCTTCTTAATATCATCTCTCTCTCTCTCTCTCTCTCTCTCTCTCTCTCTCTCTCTCTCTCAGAGAAGTTTGAAAGGCGAAGCATTTCCGAAATATTTCCTCATTTTAGTGCTACATGGTAAGTAAATTCTGCAGCACATATACCGCTTCAATAATTGCAAGAAATGATTTTCTTCAATTCGTCGTTCATTGTTGCAGTGGTGCTCAACTTAAAGAAGCCATCAGACAAGTCCAAATGAACTATCAAGCACGAGTAGGTGACCAAGACGAGGTATGGAGACAAGCGTTATATTAATATAGATGGAGGATCAAATCACGGAGATAATAACATACTTAACCCATTTTAGCATGACTATAATAGTTTCTTGTCTATAAAGATTCAAAAGAGGTGATGTTGAGGTCCACCGATAGCGTGAAAAAATCCCCACATTTTAAGCATTGCATAATTTGATGTCTAGGGTCAAAATTTCATAATTGCTAATAAGTTTTCTTTCCGTCTGAACAGGTTCAGAAGAACTTAAGGCTTAAAATAGAAGCACAAGGGAGATATTTCCAGAGAATGATGGACGAACATTACAACGTCCGGCCATCGACCGTCGGGACGAGGCCAAGCAAGCCAAGCTTCCCCTCCATCTCGTTGCCCTCACTCTCAGAGGAGTCCGAGTCACTCGTCAAGGAAGCCGACTCCGACTTGGAAGGTCCCGAGGAAGTACTAGTTAGAGCTCCAAAGAGGCCTAGGACCTCCCAAGACTGCGACTCTGATCCGAACATTTGCAACTACTCTGCGATCGTCGCGAATAGTGGTCCGTCGTATGATCTCGGTGACATCAGCTTTCTGTGGAATCTTGCATCATGCCCATCTCCGGTGTTGATGCCAAGCTTCATGTGAGATTTTGGAGAGATAAGTATCAACTCTGCTAAATAAGAAGCATATATATGTGAAAAATTAGAGAATAGACCGACATTGTAACAAAAATTTTACACATACAGTCTTATTCACCCTTGATGTAAGGGTTAGTGAGGGAGCGTGCCGGTAAAACTCTCAAATCAAGGGTGAACAACACCGCCTGTGTAACGTAGTAAATAAAACTCCACCTTGGAAGTGTTGGTCGTCATGATATGTGTGATTTAGGAGAAGATTGTGAGGAAACATTATGTGATTGTCATATATATGGAATCTGATTTTTTCCTATTCAGTATTCATGATAGCCGTAAATCTTAGTTTTATTTTTTTTATAGTGAAAGGGCTACTATTTTGCTGTTTAGTCATAGATGTAATTACAGAATTAAAAAATGGTAATGGATATTTGTTGATTAGAAAGTAATGAGGAAAACATATTTGCTCGCACTGCCTTCAATGCATTGGACAAGGATATAGAATCTACTGTTTCATTAACAAAAACAATTTTTTTTTCTGTGGTGATAGATTTTTAGAAAAGTTCGAAAATGTAAAAAACTATTCATAAAAGAAACACCGGACATCACTTGATTTTCCGGTGACTTATTGGCAAATTATCCATACTTTTAAGAAATGATCAACCTTTTTAATAGTTTGAATATTTCAAATTTTCTTATGTTTTACTAATTTTTATTTGTCTTTTTTACAACGTCTTAAATTTACTAATTCTTATATGAATTTATTGATCTTTATCTGAGTGACCTATGAACTTCTTCTTATTACATTTTCATTAATTTGCAATCACTAACTCTCATTAGAGTTACTTACTTATCAACTTTTGTTACCTTTTACAAACTTTTATTTGTCTTTCTTGCAAGTGCCTCAATTTTGTCAACTCTCTGATGAATTTACTGACATTATTTTCTTGACTGACCAGTTTTTCTCTAGGTAGATCACTAACTAGTTTTGATCTACCAACTCTCATTTGAGTTTTCGACAAAAAAAACTCTAATTTGAGTTGCTTACCAACTTGTACTTGATTTTTTTGTTTATCGACTTATATTTGCCTTATTTATCACCCATTAAATTTACGATTTCTTTCTAGAAATTACCAACCTTAGTTAAATTGATCAACAACTTTTCTCCCATGAAGTTACAAACTTATTCCTTTTCGCATTGCCAACTCTTATTTGAGTCAATTACCCTGTATATTATTAACTTCTTTTATCTGTGAAAAGAAGTCTCCTTTTATATTTTATATTATATTTATCTTTCCTATCAATGCCTTAAATTTAGCAACGATTAGATGAATTTACCAGCAACTGTTTGAGTAACCTACAAACTTTTCTCTATTAAATGTTACTTGAGTTGATTACCAACGTTTATATATTTTCTCAAATTTACCATCTTCTCTATTGAGTTATACTATTTATTCTTGCTTACCTTTTCTTGGATTTAATTTTATCAAAAAGTGCCCCTTGAGCCCTGACACTTATTAATGTTGTAGCGTTTCTAGAGGTGAACTACAAGGAGAAAGCTAATGGATTACTAAACAAACACTTAGTGCGGGCTCCTTCTAGCCCATATGAATCCCCACTCTAGGATTTTGATTTAATCAATTTAACATGCAATTTAATTCAATTAGGAGTCTCTATTAATCTATTATGGGTCGATTAGAAACTCAATAAGTAAAATGTGGGAGAACATTTACATCTACGAACTAGAGATATTATGGATACAGAGACTTGGTTACACAAGATAAATATAACTCCCTTTCAATACATTTTCTCTTTATTTCAAAAATATTTTGCAAGCAATCTTGACCAATTTTAATCCTAAACCACTAACATGTAAAGGTGATCATATGAGTCAATAGATAGTAATTTAGCACTCAATTAATCAAAGAAATAAATAAATTGCTCAAAGGAATAAGGAATTTACGTGGGCTTATTACTACTAAATGCTCCTAATATGCAAATAGCAATTTTCTTGTTTAGGTGTCGGGATCGTCTCTTAGTTTTCTTATGACTAAATGGTGAGTCGCCAAAATTTAAGTGTTAACAATTAAGCAACCAAATAAGGAAATATTGCAATTTCCAAAGCATTGAGTGTCTTCGTGATATGCGCAATAAATGCTTTCACAATTGAATATTTCCTCATCAAGTATGGTTAATAAGTGCTTAGGGAGCACTCATTAACATGACCATTTAACAATTTCCAACCTTTCTTTGCTTGAGTTAGCAAATAATTTTGCATTCTCAACTTTTATTTGAATTTATGATAACTGTTATTTGATTTTTTTCAACATACCAACTTTCCTATATGGTTACTTCATTGGATTGAGGTGGTGACGACTACCCAGCCTCAATCAAGGTTGCCACGGCTGTAGGAGACCTTGATTAAGGTCGACGATGATGGTGCTATCTCGATCTTAGGTCGCAGTAGCCACGACCTGTAAGAGACGGATAAAGAGCCAGAGAGTTGCAAAGGCAAGAGAGTGAGCTAAAGAGATTTTCTACTCCGCGCCACACTCCGACTTCTTATGATAGCCACGCCGGCTGAATTTGATTGGATGTTTTTGCTTTAGGGACTTGATTAAACATATTGCAAAAGAATTGGATTAAAAAAATTGAAAGTATATAGACTCAATAAGTAAAGAAAAACAAGTACAAGGAGGTAAAGTAAAAAGTGAAATGAGAGAGCGCCTTCATAAAGTACATATGCAAGCCACCCTTGTGTGTTAGCTTTTTGATGAGATATTTAGATTGGGCTAATGGGCCAAGGTCCAATAAGCTAAGTCTATTGCATTCACATGCATAGAATCATTTGGGGGTTACAAATCTTCTCAGCTTTCTCTTTAACTTTTCCACGAGACATTTGGTTTGGGCTAGTGGGCCAATGTCGAATAAACCAAGTCTATTTGGTTTGCGTGCATAAAGTCATCTGCGGGGTGGAAGTCTTCTATGTACACCAAGGTCAACCATTTTTGTTTCCTAGATTTTTATTTTCTTAGGAGGTTCATGCACACAATAAAGGGGAATTCAGTCATTTTCTCCGGTCCCAAGAACCGAAATTACTCCATGTAATACTTGTGTATCTATGCCGGTCGAAAGTGAAATCACTCACTCGGACTAACACCCATATGTTGATTGATATGTTCATTGGTTTGACACGTTACTCAATTTTTGGAGAATCTCTACTTTTCACGGGCACTAGAGCACTCAACCCACTTCTTGCAAGCATGGGTCAAGCCCATTATGGGCAGCCCAAGCAAAAAAGCCCAACTTCTCCCGTTCGCACATGACGGTTTCGATGCAAGTCATGGGACTTGCGGGTACACATGCATTAAGCTTACTATACCCTGGTTAGGGTTGCATAGAAGACACAATAAACAATTTTTCCGTGTCCTAGACCAAAGTTATTGCATCAGTGCAAGCACCTTTAATCCCTCAAAAAAGCATGCTTGACTCTACTATACATAAACAATCAAATCACAACCACTTAAGGTAGACATGACTGGTCGGCCGGTGAATACATGTACCAATGTAACCCATAGGTAGTTTAGTGTTTGGATAAACGTTTACCAAGCTGATATCCTCATCTTCCTCGTTTTATTTTTCTGATTTTCGGATAAATGTTTCTTCGGTTGTGGAAAAATTAGCAAAATGCCTGTTTACTGTTTGCTTTTCAGGAAAAAATTCGTATTTCACTTGGAAAAAAAAAAGCGATGTCAAGTTTTTTTTTTTTATTTCTCCATCCGGTTAAAGTTACTAATTTCATTATCAAAGCATTACGACGCTGCATGAGAAACGAAATAAAGGCGCCCGCGCATAGAACAAATGCCCCCAATGAAGCGCAAAGAAAGCTGCTAGTAGTGTTATAGTCGACGAGAGAGCACGCCCAGATATCTCTCTTCTGTTCATAAGTTTCTTACAAAAATGAATCTCTTCCTTATGGTCAATCCACATGACTCACGATGTTCTGGACAATAGTGGCCTGAAAGTGAGATTGTCCAATTCGTACGTCTTTTGGATTCGCACACAACAAACGTGGGTCAAATAAATTGAAGGTTGCCTTTGTTGATTCATTGGCATTAAACCCTGAAGTCCAAGTCCAAGGTGGTAATATTTATTTCTTCTTTTATATGATTTGCAATGAGGACCACGAGCATGTGTTTTGGACCTTTCCTTTTCGTTTCTTCTAAAGACAAAAGAATGGTTGAAGAAAATCAAAAGTGCTCTCGCACGACAATATGTAGGACCATTAATTTGCCAAGCAAATTGGACCGGTAGAAACAGAAGCTCTTCATGGATTTTTCAGTTTTGTGAATAGATGGTGATGAGGACAACAAAGCGTTTCCTTTTAACGTGATATTTTTACTGCCTTTAAAACTTTGTATTAAGACAGAACACCGTTAAGTCAAAGAGGTTTCCTTAAAAGCAAATAATGTTTGGTATGAGTGAAACACTCGTTCCAAAGCAACTTAAAAAAAATAAATAACAAAAAAGAATATGAACGGCTGGTGAGGCGGCCTGTATCGTATGCCTAATCTCTACTCATGGCTCGTATCGTATGCCTATTCTCTACGCACAATTTCTAAATGCAATGGTTGGAATGAGATCATAAACGTGACAATTCTTAATATTTTACGATAATGATTTTTAACTGTGCAGGTTGGCAATTGGAAAATAGTTTTTTTTTTTTGGTCGGTGATTGGGAGAGTCTAAAAAATTCGTGATGAATAGCAATAGCCACGTTATTGTAACCGTCCGCCTTGTCCACGTCTCTATCGCTCTCCATTATGCACTCTTGGGTCTTAGTCTGCTTTTTACTCGATGTTTGGAACTTTTGGACTACCAACGTGCTCAAGTTTGGAACGAGACGAAAAATCAATAGGAGCCTGAGATTTGAAATTGTGAAGGTGTTAACTTTACGTGGTGATCTCAGCGAAGAAATTAAATGGAGATAATTGATGGGTTTTTGAATTGTGAAGCAAAATTAGATACGTGTCCTTTGGGTGATTAGCACTAATCTAACTAATCTAATGAAGGCTTTTAATTGACTCATTTCGATGAGAAAGGTTAAAAGAAGCACACGTAAATTGTGTTGAAAAAATTTTACATTGTAAAGTTAGCGTGGTGTGGAGTGATTCATATATTTAAATTGTCCCATCACTCGTCATCTTAAACTTTTAAGTGAATGTGGATTCGGATTTTTGCTATGCGCTCCCAACATTTTCAACTTGATACCCCTTATTGAAATAGTTCACTTAAAGATTGAGAATGACCTAATGGTTTTCTGTTTAGAGCAATGATTTGAGTTCTTAGTAGGATCAATAAACATCTCTCAATAGTTCTATCAAGGATAAAATCGGAATAATTGTCTAAAAAGTCCTAAATCTATTAGATGATGACTAATTTAGTTATAAACATTTTAATTTAACAAATTTAATTCTAAATCTTTTGACGATTTTTCAATATAGTTTGTCTCGTCAATTTAGGCCGAAAATTGCTAAATTGCCATCGACTGTTTTACATGGCGCCATCGGCGCTAACATAAACTACTTTTGCGATTTTTAAAAGTTTTCTGAATTTTCTAATTTTTTTATTTTTTTTTTATCTTTGTTTCCTTTTATTTCTTTTTTCCACTATTCATCTTCTTGGAAGGGCCTACTGGGGCCTTAAGGATGGTATGCACATTGACCATAGATTAGGGTTGCTCGTCGGCCATGAGATCCTCAAGCCCTTGCAAGGCCACGGGTGAGGCCAATGAGGGCCACAAAGGCCTCCCTTAGACCTGGGCGAGGGACGAAGCCCTCGCTCACGAATGGCAAGGGATTTGCAACCCTTGCCTGTGGCTAGTGATTGTCGGTCATCGTTGAGGCCCCATTAACCCCCGTCAACCCTTTTGGGAAGATGAATTGTGGAAAAAAAAGAAAAAAAATAATAACAAATTATGAAAATTTTAAAAAAATTGCAAAAATTGTTCACATCAGCACCGGTCATACATAACATTGATTGTGCCATGCGAGATGGTAGGCAGCCAAGTCAACGATTTCATATCTAAATTGGCTGGAAGAACTATATTGAAAACTCTTCAAAATGTTTAGACTAAATTGATTAAATTAAAAAGTTTAGAATTGAATTGGCAGTCATATAATATGTTTATGACTTTTTGGAAAACTCCCCTGGCTACAATTGTGCCCAAATGAGTTCTCTTATCCTCGTATTGATGGTGAAGATGCTGCTTACTCAATGCTTGGGATGAGCAGCTTTAAAAAGGGTTATTTACCAATAAAATCCCTAGGTCCTCTTTGTAATCCATTAATCTTAGTCATATTAATAGCTAAAGACCGTAACCCTCGATTTGACAAGATTTTACGCGATAAAGGACCAAGATTCTTTTCTTATAAAAAGCATGTTGGGAAAAGCGCAACAGAGATCTCCGATGCTTCCATAATGGGGAAGATCCAAGAGAGACAAAAAGCTAAGCTTATCAATGCATCCAGTTGGATTTGTTTTCGCTCAAGAGTTCGAGCAATTAAAGTTCAATTAGTTATTACCAATTGCTCTCTCTTACTATAAAAATC
Source organism: Syzygium jambos (assembly GCA_031216235.1). Lineage (NCBI taxonomy): Eukaryota > Viridiplantae > Streptophyta > Magnoliopsida > Myrtales > Myrtaceae > Syzygium > Syzygium jambos. The sequence continues at coordinate 6,016,871 of CM062220.1, forward strand.
TGAGGTGACATTCTTGTTTATGTCTCGCCTGACATGTGCCCTCGGGACAACCTAGACGAGTGGAAGTATGAATGGCGGAATTTGTGTGCTAAATGATTGACAGGGGACATGGTATCAAGAAAGGAGAGCAAGTGGAATGCGGCCGCGGCCAGCATGATGAGATGCCTTCAGAATCCAAGTGCATTTTGATCTCTCTATAAGTCCGTAGCCTATCCTAATGATTGTTTACGGTGTTAATCTTCTGTAAAAAGTTACTAGTTGCCCACCAAGTTGCTTGAGATTCTCAATCTATTTCCCCCTGACTATTTTTAATTTCAATGTCACACTCTACTTGTCAAAATTAATGCAATTTCCATCCATTGTATTTCTTCAACTGTTTCATTTTTGGTGGTGCTCCTACTTAGATTAGCTTCCTATCATCATCAACAAAAATGTTTTTCTTCTTTTATTTTGAATTCTTTTAATAATACCAACATCAATATGGCTATTTTACAAGGCATATTAATGGATGCTACATTTGAAACGAAATATTAAGTTTAGGTGATTGAACTTGAAAAATCACTCAAATTATGGACTTTCTCGTGAAATTGTCCTTGTTTTTCCATATCAATTTTACATGACTCCATCCGTCCCTCTAAGGTGAAAGAGTACTCGCAGGTGAGGGCACTCCCATCGGCGATATTAGTTGTTATTGGCAACGCCCTAATGGTGGCGGAAGTGGTCGCAACTACCACGGACACACCCTAACCTCGATGCCATTTTGTCGCTCACCTTTCCTCCTTTGTATTTTCTCTATTTTCTATATCTTCCTCTCGATTACCATAAAAAGAATTTATTATACAATTAGTGTGAGGGGGATATTGCAACAAGTTTTGAAAGATTAAGAGGGATAGTGAAAACCGAAACATTAGGGGGATAATACGGACAATTTAAAAAACTTGGAGGCAAACTATAATTCTCCACAATTAACGTACAAATGTTCCCTCGATAGTTGACTCTGGCCCAAGAATGGGGTTGCGTATTTTGGCAGTGGGGGAAATATGATGAAAATTAATCTTTCAATAAACTAAATTATTCTATTCATTTCAAACCAAAAAATGTGCATGAAACATGAAAATTTGTGCCAAATTCTAAGCGAAATTCCAAACGGTAGACACAAAGCCAAAAGCATAATATGAGATCTTATGGGTCAATGTTGATGGATTGAAATTTTCAATAGGGTCGTACCTAAAAACCTAGCAAAGTATGGTAATAGTTCTCAAGGAAAGCACGTAGTAACGAAAAGGAAAAGGAAAAATCAGTCGGGGCAGCTAGTTGTGGCATTGTCCCTAATATGACGGTATGTGATCGGAGTTTAGGTTGGAAAATGGTTGGAGTCGATCCGAGAGGGTTTATTTTATCAATCTTGAAAGGTTGGGGAGGACATTAAAAATTTAAATAGTCACGGGCAAATTTTGAGAAATTCTCTTAAAATAAAGAAAAAGAGGACGAAATAGTCATCCTCGAAATGTCTTTGTTAAGACAATAAATCATGCTATAAGATAAGTTTGGGATTTTGTCCTGGAAACCTACGATTCTCGAGTTGCTTTTGTGACCAAATATCAAAGCATGTCATGGGCAATCTGTGAAGGACTTCCCTGCGACAAGACCTTCGCCCCCTTTGCATCCACAGCACTCAAACAGAGTAGCCTATGACAGCTCAAAACAGAGGACTGAAGAAGAATTCATGCAAATGGTCGTTTTGGTGTCAAACCAGCGTCTTAAGTCCCCCACCTTTCAGCATCGCCTAAAATTCAATACGAACCGGGCGCGGAACGTGGATGTGTTGGGTATGTCTCGAGTTCGAATCTAATTAGAGGACTGATATACAGAGGAACTTCTTGTGTCACGTGAATATATTCAAGTATTTTGAGTTTCCTAATCAATGTAAGACCAGGCCTAATATATTCAAGTATTTCAGTATGTCTGCAATCTCCATTTGCCGCCTAGTGTATAGTGGAATTTTTCTAGTGCTCTTCCCAATGCCGTAGGCCACGATGATCGAACAAACCACATTAATCCGATGTTTGACATGTGTCCCATTTTCTGTTTATTGTGTACAAGAGATTATTTACGCAATAGGATGTCATTGCATATATATTCACGTGCGAAAGACGTGAGAGCCATAGCATATAATGTCATTGCTTTTTTCACCAAACAATTTCCTAAAGCCAGCAGGAACAATGTCAAATTTCGGGAGCACCTACAATTATTCACCTTCCTCCATTGACACAACAGAGATTAACTAAGCAAGTTCCTTCAAATTATGCATAACCCAAATTGGTCAACTAATTTTTTTCTCTCGAAAATGACAAAGAACTCATTAAAATGGCATATTGATTGGGATTTATAGTTTCATCATCTTTGGGATTTGAGAGATTCAACTTGGGACTTGCCACGTGGACCCTTGGTCCTTATGTAGAGCCGGTACTCATCGAAGGTCATGGCCGGGTAGAGGGCGGGACGGTCCTCTGTCACCAATTCCGGGGCGGGTGCGATCGGAATGTCGCTCTTGGGGTTGTAGAAGAAGGCCAGTGAAACTCTCTCTTTTGCAGAATTCACTATTACTCTATGTTCCACGCTCTTGTAGATTGCATTGCTTAAGACCTAATAATAAAACACGATAAATCACATTTAATTATGATTAAAATTAAGAATAAGGATCGACAAATACGATAGATATGCTTCATGGTAGTTCTAGACCCATTAAGATAAATGATTTCCCTAATCTTTTCATCATTATCTAATGATATTTTGATTATGTTTTTCCAAATTTGAAACTTTGTAAGGAATATCATTTAAGTAATTTGACCAGAGAGATGCGTTGGATATGAATTCAAATTAGAACATCACATTTCTCAAAACATGAACTCTCGATTTGTCCATCTTATATACTGGGTACTAGACGGAAGTAGAGAGAGAGAGAGAGAGAGAGAGAGAGAGAGAGAGAGAGAGAGAGAGAGAGAGAGAGTGACCTGCATTTGATCGCCGATGTTGACAATGAAAGCGTCAGGTATTGGGTTGACAGTGACCCAGCTCTCACCCCTACGAACCTGGAGGCCGGGGACGTGCTCGTCCGGAAGGAGGAGGGTCAAGCCGCCGGGGTCCGAATGCGAAGAGAGGCCCAGCGTGAGGTCTGGTTGCGGGCATTTCGGGTAGAAATTGACCCTCAGGCATGCCCCAATGTCCTCCCCTCCAAAACATCTCTGTAAAAAGTCCTCTGGCAATCCCAAATTGAGGGACAACATCTTCATCAATCTTCCGCTTAACTCCACCACTTGCTTGCTGTATTCTGCAATCTGTTCCCTGCAACCAAAAATTCGTTCTCAATTACTCAATAATCGAATATGTAATCTCATACTTTTGGATACGTCATTTTCCCAATCGAAATAATGCTCTTGAATGGACTTGGGAGTCTTACTCCCATTAATTCTTAATCTACCAAAAAGTACATAAACTTGCACATAAGTTGCTTGTTAGTTTACCCAGTCGGCTGTGTTCCTATCACTCTATTAAATGTGGAACTTATGGATCAATGTTAGGTGAGAGGACAATTTATGAATAACCCTTTACATAGTCGAGAGTGATGTATATACTTTGTGCTCAAAGTAGAGAAGAACCCTAAACGGATATTCATTTTTTTCAAAAAATGAAAAATAATAATTATAAGTTCTGACTCTCCTTGTTGGCTCCTAAAAAGCACATTTCCGTTGGCAACCAAAAACAAAGTGAAAGCTCGATTTGGACTCAAATGAAAAGAAGGAGAATTAGAAATAAACTTGTATGGCACAAAAATAAAAAGTGAAAATGAAGTTGTAGTGGCTCTAGAACAGTAGAGATATGGGGAGAGGGGAGCTCCATATCTACATTCAATGATTCAAGAAGAGAAGGGACTAGGGAGACAGGGTATGGCCTCAATTATTGCTGGCAAAATTCCATGTGTTTCTGAGCCAATTCAAAGCAGAATCTTTGCCAATTTGGGACCTCTTCTTGCCTTATTTAGACAATCGAGATTTTGAAGATAAGATCGTCCCCGTCTTTTTTCGCTCAAAGTGGAGATCCAAAAATGAATGGCCTCTTCATTCTATTTTATTTTATATTATCTTATTTTAAGGCTTTCCATTGGGAAAAGTCATTGATGATGAGCAATATCTTCGTATAAGACGAACTGCACCAATCCAATTACAATGCAAAGTTTGAAGCGTAAAATCTTCGCCTTGCACTAGGCAAGATTATTGAAGATGAGTAATGTTTGTGAGTATAATGGACTGTGCCAATCAAATTGCAAAAATCACATGAAACCGTGTATACTAAAAGAACCCAACATGCATTTGACTCTTCTTATTAAACCGTCATTAGCTTATTTTTTTTCGGATTTTTCATTTTAGGGGAGTTATAGATGGACAAATGAGATGCACGCTTTAACTCAATTTTTGTCTCCGACACTCCTCTTAGGGAAATGGAGCAACTCGGATTAGAAAAGATGAAGGACAATGGGTCAATCTCAATAGTGACTAGTGGTATATCGTTAGCCATTTTGCCCCTCCCTCGTACAAGACATTGTAAAATGAATTCTTTGACCGGCACTCTTGTCCCAGTAACGTGACTCTTCTACGTACTAATGACTTACTCATCTTCTTTTCCCCTTCTTCTTTGTTCTCTTTTGTCTTTTCTTCTAGTCTAACTTGTGAAGATGATAGTATGTTAGTTCATAATTTTCGAAGGAAAAAAACTCCTAATCCCTTGAATTGGTCCTCCACTCCAAGATTTCTCGAGCACCAAATATCCCACAAAAATAATTGAACATCCGATTAAAAAAATTTGAAATCTTCATCAATCTCGAGGAACTATTTCGTCATTTATTTCTTTATGAGTTGTTCAATCTCTAACACCACGTGCACAATAAAGTCCCATCATACATAAACCGACCCCACCTACTTTTGCCACGACCTCACTACGACACGTAAGTCCACTATGGGAAACGCATTGCGAGAAAGCAAGACACCTCCACGCGCTCTATGACCATACCATAGTGGACCAATCAAGGTCACTTCTCGATAAAAGAATATACAAGTCATTCCACCACGTTTTCAATGCCCATCCAAAAACGTACTTTTGTCAAGAAACAACCAAGACCCCCAAATAAGAAATCAATAAATAAATCCAGCAACTCAAATTATTAGGTCATGGTGACTGTTAGTACTGTTGCTAACTATTACCTGCACGATGATGGAAGCTCTGGCCACTTTTCGTGGTTCCTCAGGCACTGAGGCATGTAATGGAGGAAGTAGTAGTCGCTCCAATCGAGGACCGCCCCTTTCTCGACGCCGAGCCGGCTTCCGTACCCTTCGTAAGTGCACGGGGAGTTTGAGTACCGCTGCTTCGACTCCAGCGGCAGGTGGAAGAACTCCCGCCAGCTCTCCCTCATCATCCTCATCAGCTTCGGGTCGACCCCGTGGTTCACCACCTGGAAGAACCCCCAGTCGCGGCACGCCTCGTTGATCTGCCTCAGGGTCAGGTCGTTGGGCCCCCTCGGGACGTTGGCCCCAACGAAGAGGCCCTTGAGGTCGATGACGGGGATGTTGACGTCCCTGACCAAGGGCGAGGAGACAATCGATGGCCGGTCAGAGGGTGGCTTCACGTAGCGGTCGGGGATCGCCTGAATGCCACTCTCCGATAGGGATTGGACCCGAACCACCGGCTCAGGCCAGCTTTGTAGGCCTTGCATCCCTTTGTGGTTCCTTGTGGGAAAGATTGAAGGATTGTATGAGGCTTTTTTAATGGAGGGTACTGTCGAAGTGGTTCGTTCTTAAGCAAGTTGAGTGCAAGAGTTTGAAGTGGACTTGAGACAAAAATGTGACAATTGAGAGAGAGAGACAGAGAGAGAGAGAGAGAGAGAGAGAGAGAGAGAGAGAGAGCACTCAATAGGTTTACATGGATATCACAAGTGGAAGATGTAGGGAGTGAGAGAGCTTGATGACGAATATATAAGGAAGCGAAGCGAGACTGAGAGGAGCATGGGCTGTTTCGGCGCCGTGATGAAATTGAGTTGCCTTAACTCTATTTGCCCACATGAATAATAGAATAAGAAAAAAGAGGCAGTTACAAACTTGTGGTATTTCACCATCTGTAGTATTCTTATCAATTCCCTATGAATGACTGCTCCAAAAACGACGACCATTCAATATACAAAAAGAAAGTGCAATAGGGTATGGAGTTTTTGCGAAGACAGATAGAAGTGGGCTTAGTGTACTCAAAGTGAAAGTGGGAGAAAATATAAAAAAAGAATAGATTAAAACTCTTGACTACACAAAGATACGAAAGCCAAGCAGTTGAGATCTCGACCCACGTGTCACTTGAGGGACATAAAATAAGTTTGTGGAACAATCTCTCAGGGCGAATGGTACGCCTTCTTCGAATTACAATGCGCAAAAGATAGAAAACCGATCACTATCCAGTCCGCTTCAGTGATATATATCTGATCTTATTTTCAAGATGTTAGATTAAGTGCGGACCACAACTTTTCAGAAGTTTTTATCTATTGTGATTCACATGTTCATTCGATAACTGGTCAAGTGATGATGGGTGCCACGAAAGAAACAGTCCATTGGTTCACTTCTAATCAACCCTTGATACCACGGATTCCATGCTGGAGATATTACCCAATAAGCTTTATCGCGCACTAGGAGTCACCAAGGATTAAAGTATGCGATGCATACTGTGATTAGATACCCTAACATGTGACGTGTGAGGTATACATGTGACTCTCTGGGGTTAACAGGACAAAATCTACCAAATCAAGTTAAAAAGCTTTCGTGTTCGATTGAGCTTAGAAATCATCTGGTCAAAGGGCTCTGTACTACGCATGTAGAGATGGGACTCAAAAAGGCTAGCTGGACCCAAGCGACGATAAGTAACGCATGCATTTTAAATGTGATCTGGGAGATTTTCATTTTTTTTTCTTGTCTTGTGAATTTATCATTACATGTGGTTTGTTTAGGTCAATTTTAGGTAATTGTGGATTAGACCCATTCGTATCCGTACAAATATGATATTTTTTGGTGCTATTATCAAGAATTGCCTCAACCGACGAGTTCTTTTGATATGTTGGAGCACCGACTTTTGGTTTTTTTATGCTGGCCACAAAATTAACATTTGTGGGGCTCCCTTGTACTTTTGCTCTAAGTGAAAACAGAAAATACAGTTTGGATAAAAAAAAAAACTTGAGAGCTTGTAAAGTGAACGCGTGAGGATGTTAGTAAAAACATAATTGCAGATCGGATAATAAGTATGGTACGAATCATATGGCCTATAACTATGTGAGCTATACGTTTCAGCTAATGTGATTTGGGCTTACCTTGAAAATTTTGTCGACTCGTTCAAAATAGCTAATATTAGAGTTAATGATTGATCGATAGCTTCTACCTGTGATTTATGTGGAAGGAACTCGTACATTAGTTCTGGAAAATTTTGCGGGATCACTACCAACTATTTTTTTAATATTTAAATATGCTAACTCTTCTCCTCACACAGATTGGACTTAGGCTTAGGAGTAATGTGTGGAAATATCAGGGTGAGATAAAGAAGGAGCCATGAAAGATTTGAACTTAAAATCTTCTACTGTGATATTATGTAAAATTTTGTGGAATCAAAACTAACCATTTTAAAAGTTTAAATTGTTCAATGAAGGCGCGGTTTGATATTTAAATTTTCTAACAAGTCGGAATGTTTGATGTTTTGTATTCTCGATAGAGACTCCTAGTAAGTCGATTTATCATATATGCTTGTGTATTCCAGTTGAGTTTGCCATAGCCAAAGTGGAGGTTTGCTTCGTGTTCAGACATGTTGATGTATAAGTAGGCGTGACCTTGGATTGAGGGAGAATTAGCCTAATACGAAAAGCTCAGATGCAAGGGGGCGGCTTTGCTATGGTAGGCGCATGAGGATTTTAGTGAAACATGGACATCGTACTAATTTTTAATTTTAGTTATGTTTACATGTGAGTTATGTCCATAACTTGTAATGAACAAATCAAAGGCACAATCGGAAGAAACTTCGTGGAGAATATAGTCTAAATAGAGTCTCACATAGGATATAATCGATACACGATACACAACAACCAGCATGTATATTTTTCTTTTTGCCTCCATTTAGTATATTTAGATGGTTCATAATCTAACTTTATAAGAGAAATGGGAGTCTAATTAAGTTGTTAATGGACTTCAAGATTTTAGGATCTGCATTGGACTTTTGGGCTTGTGATGCGCATTCCAGCATGAACATCTTTTTTGGAGTGGAATTTGCCTCGTTTCTGTCAACGAAATTGCAAATATATGGATTAAGTTTTGGAAGCTACGAATCCGACAACGGAAAGAATATGCTTACATGTTAATAATGTTATCCTTAACCCTAAAAAATTGCATGCCTTAAGCTCTAATTCACCCTGACACCTCTTCATGAATATTTACTTGATCTTTCTCTCTCCACTCGATATATATTACTGCATTGTTATTGCATCTATCGTATTGCACTAGGGGGATATCTCCAACTTGGACTAAAAAACGAAGAAGCAAAAGATTATCTCAAGAACGATCGCTCTCGCTCGCTCGTGCAATTCCAAACCAACCGATCTTTTCATCAGATTATTTGATTTCTTGGGTCAAAGATACTAACTTTGATCCTGTTGCACTTAGCGCAGATTCATCAGTTGGATATCTGCTGCAATGACAGATGGCAGTGGGAACCTTATCCCCTTGCAAGGATTTTGTATCATCATCAACTTATACGGCTGCTCGCCACGGTGTTGTGGACAACACCTGTCGTTTCCAAACTTCGATATGGGATTGTTCAGACAGCAATAACCCCCAAGGCGTAGCAAGTTCCTGTCTTGTTGAAACATGACCATGTGGGGATCGAAAGTGGAAGAGGTTCTTTTTCAAACTAGGGTCCTCGTTACATAGTCGAGACCATTCGGACATACTGCTTGCCTGCCATAATCATAATAATAATAATAATATTATTAATAGTAAGAAAACAGTTATTGGTTCAAGTATGACGAGACAGCATTTTCATTTTAACTAATACGCTTATGCTATAAAAGAGTCGATTGACTTTACTATATAAGAAAATCTTGCAGGACATAATATAGGGACGTGATATCATTCACGCTTAGTTTCGTGTTTGCTAATTTTTTCACGGTCAAAACTATCCCTGTTAGGCGAGCTCCCAAAAAGAATTTCTTCGGTCTTATCATTATTTGAGAGATAGGTTGTTGGAAAGGTAAAGGCAACTAGTCAATAGAGTCCAAATTGAGTAGGAGATTTAGCTCAAATCTTTAAAGAAGGAAATAATGATTGTCTTTGCCTTTCCAATAAATATTCATATTTATCGAGATGTATTTTATCTTATTTAAGGATAATGAAATCCCTAATATGATGAATTGGGGGTTTCTCATCGTGGACCTAGGCTTCCAAGGGTTCTCTCCTTGGTCGACTAAAACATGTTAACTTTTGTTCTATTTCTTTGTGTGTGTGTGTGTGATTAGAAAGAAAACAAGGTATCAGAGCCAGTTTCGAGCGTGACGTCTGTGCTATCAAAGTCGCTATTCGCCGCTTCATTCTACTTCTGACATAGATATGCTCTTCATCATCTCCTTTAATCGTGTTATAATGGCTAGTTCTTCGGTCACCACTTATATTGGTCTATCTAGCTCAAATGAGATACACAATAGATTAACATCCTTTCTTTTTAATGGAAGAAACTATCTTCCTTGGTCTTGAGCAATTACGATTGCCCTTGGAGGACGATCCAAGTTAGGCCATGTCAATGGTTCGACCAAAGCCCTATCATCCACCGATCCTAAATATGTCAAATGGCAATCTACCGATAACTTGGTCATGTCATGGATCTTCAACTCCATGGATCCTCAGATTGACAAAATTTTTGCTTACTTTGAAATGGCACAATCTCTATGAAGTCTATTAAACACATGTATGGCCATGAAGATAATGGCTTTCGAATTTTCGAGTGGCAACAAGAAATTGCTCAAACCGAGCAAGCTCCCAGTCTACCATTTACCGAGCATTTTGGAACTCTGAACAAGAAATGGGATGAACTTCGTCAGTAATTTCGCCCGTTGACTCCGTGAACAAATACTTCGAAAGAGGAGCAAGATCGGGTTCTATAATTTTTGGCCAGCATTCGACTTGAATATGAGGATGTCAAAAGACAAATCTTTATGTGCTCCACTCTTCCATCTTTCATTGATGTTTGCGCCATTATCCAATGTGAAGAAACTCGATGGCGTGTTATGAATCCAGACTCAAAATCAGGAGGAGAGAAAATGGAGAGTTCGACTAATACTGTTAATTTCAATAAATCTAATGGTGGAAAAGGAAAAGGCAGGGTCGAAATTCCAAGCTTCACTGCACTTATTGCAACAAGGATGGTCACACTCAGGATTGTTGTTGGGAGTTACATCCACTTTTGAAGCAAAATAAAGACAAGGCTCTTGCAACTTAAAGCGGTACTCCTAATTTTGACCTTGATCTTCAAGTTTCTCTTGGCCAATTTGCCTTGCAACTCCAACAACTCATGATGAGCAGCAACGTGACTCCATCTGAGTTCTAACTCAGAGAACATTGCTCATAACTCTGGTGAAGCTTTTTCCCTATTGACATCTTTAGAAAATTATTTTATTGTTGATTTTGGAGCGACTGATCACATGTACGGCACGTCTTAATGGATTAAAAATCTCTGTAATGCATCTAATTACCTGTCTATTACTGTTGCTAATATAGAGCAAGTTCTTGTTCAAGGAACTAGAACGGTGGAATTTCTTTCCACCAACTCAAATGTTTTATTTGTTCCAGCTTTATCATCTAAGGACGCGTTTGATAATGTTTCTACTTTTCTATTTTTCTGTTCTTCTATTCCCTAGAACAAAAAAAGGACAGAAATCTGTTTGGTAACGCATTTTATTTTTCTATTTCCTGAAATAGAAAAATGGCCAAGAAATAGATTTGGAACAAAAATAAAAAGTAGATTTTTTCTACTTCTTTATTCTTAGAAACAAAAAAAGAAATAGAAAGGTCTGATCCTCAAGCCACGGCCTCAGCTCCTCCTCCATCCTCCGTCGTCTGTATACCGTCTCAAATAAAAAAATTTCATAAAAAATTTAAAAAAATTTCAAAATTTCAAAATTTCAAAAATTCATAAAATCAGAAAAATTCTCAGAAAATCCATAAAAATCAGGAAAACTCAGAAAACCCATAAAAATTTGAAAAATTCTGAAACTGAAAAAATTAAAAAAGAATCATAAAAAAGTTTCTGGAAAATAAAAAGAGACAGATTTTGGAAAAGTAAAAAAATTTTAATAAACTTCTCCCCAAAAAAATCAAAAATAAAAAATTCACAAAATGGCTTAGAATAAATTAAAAAATTCCAAAATTTCATAAAAATTAGAAAAATTTCAGAAAAATCCCTAAAAAATAGAAAATTCAAAAATTCAAAAAATTCATAAAAATTAGAAAAATTCTCAGAAAATCCATAAAAATAAGAAAAACTCAAAAAAACCCATAAAAATTTGCAAATTTCCGAAATTGAAAAAATTAAAAAAATTCATAAATTTTTTTTTGGAAAATAAAAAGAAATAGATTTAGGGAAAGTAAAAAATTTTAATAAATTTTACCCCAAAAAAATAAAAAAAATTCACAAAATGGCTTAGAATACTTGTCGCCGGGGGTGGCGACGGCGAGGTCGGCCTCGCCATATCTGGGCAAGGTCGTGCCTCACCCAACCAAGGTGAGGCCGACCTCGCCATCGCGGTGGGTGGCGACGGCGAGGTCGGCCTCGGGTGGCAACGGCAAGGTCGGCTTCGCCAGATCTGGGAGAGGTCGAGCCTCGTCCGGCCATGGCGAGGTCGACCTTGCCGTTGCGACCGGTGAGGGCTGCGACGCCCTCGCCGGCCCTGGCCTATTGCCAGTCACCGGCGCCAGCGCCGATGATCGGCCATGGCCAAGGAAAAAAAGAAAAAAAAGAAAGAAATATTAAAAAATTCAAAATATTATTAATAAAAAGAAATTTTATATAGTTACCATATGCATTTCTGTTCTTTTTCTATTCTAAGAATAGAAATTTTGGGCAGTTATCAAATGCCTTCAAATATTTAGAAATTGTTCCCGAGCATAGAATAAAAAAAAATTATTTCTGACCAGAATCTGTTCTCGGATACAAAATGGTTGTCATGCGTAGCCTAACAAGCGTTGTACATGCTTGATTTATTAAGTGCAGGTTTGATTGCTAGGAACAATAAAGACACCGAGGCTCATCTCTAGCATTGGCGTACGAGACATCCATCAGATAGTATGCTAAATATTATTGATTCTACCTTTACTCTTGATACTAGTTCCTTTGACATTTGTCGTTATGTTAAACAACCCAAATTGCCTTTCTCCTCTAGAATTAGTCCACCTTCAGAGTTGTTTTAGTTAATTCATTCAGATTTTGGAAGGCTGCTCCTGTTGACTCCCATGATGGATTTAAATTTTTTGTTACGTTTATTGATGATAAATCTTGTTGCACTTGATTATACTTACTTGCCTCTAAAAGTGATGTGCTTCATGTTTTCCGAGAATTCACGAAAATGATTATTTTTTTTTTTGATAACCCAAGGAACCCCCGCACGGCCGACAGTCGGGGAGTAAACCCTGGGGGCGACACGTGCTAGCCACCATACACGTGCCACTGGTTAAGTCACCCTGCGGCGCCCGAGATTCGAACACTCAACCTTTTGCGAGAGGAAGAGTGCGCGCTCCAGCATCGCCAAATGATTATTATGCAGTATGGTGCTAAGATTAAAATACTGTGTGCCAATAATGCGATTGTGTACACAAATCACCTTGTTGATTCTTACCTTAAGAGTTCGGGAATTATTCACCAATTTTCATGTGTTAAAACTCCTCAATAGAATGGAGTTGTAGAGTGGAAAAATCGTCACCTTCTTCAAGTAACTTGTATCTCCCGTTTCGTGGGAATTTGCTCACTCGTTATTGGTCAGATGCTATCCTAACTAGCTGTTATCTCATCAACCGTCTACCGAGAAAGGTGTTAAAATACAAAGCCCCAATGGAAATCATTCTTGGCAGATTTGTTAACCTTTCTCATCTCCGTGTGTTTGGAAGCACGTGCTTGGTTCATTCTCCATCTAGAAATAAATTTGATCCTCGTGCTCGAAAATGTGTTTTCTTGGGATATTCCTCTATGAAGAAGGAGTACAAATGTTTTGATCCATCCATTAAAAAATGTTTATATCTCGAGATGTCACTTTTGACGAGACTCACATGTTTTTTTCCGACTGATCAAATTCAAAGATACTGCCAACTATAATTATAGCGGCTTGGACGTTGAATTTGCTTCGGTTCCAGTGGTTTCAACAACAGATGACCTTGTGATTAACGAGGATCAGACCAATGAAGGGATACTGGGAGCGAGCATAATCTTGCACCCACTGTTCCTTTGGTCCCTGTGGAACCTGCATCCATTATCCCCAGAGTAGTTCCAGTTCGTCGGTCAACTAGGATTTCTCAGCCATCAACTCGGCTTCGCGACTTCTCAACATATCATTCATCCATCCTTATCCCATACAAGCATCAATCTTTTATGTAAATATATCACCTGAGTTCAGTGCTTTTTTGACTGCTATTGATAAGGATAAAGAATCAACGAGCTTTCTTAAGGCACAAAGGTCAAGTGTATGGAAGAAAGCCATTGATGAGAAAAAACGGGCCCATTTGGTTAGGCTTTGGGGGAATGCGTTTGGCAAAATTCAAAGGCCTTTGGGGTAAAGGAGCTTTCCAAAATGCAAGTAGTGTTTGGTAAGTGTATTTTAAAATCACATTTGAAAGCAGCTTTGGCCTAAATACCGTTTGGTAAAAACTATATTTTGTAAAGGACTTTTACTAATATTTAAAAATTAAAAAAAAACGTTTGAGGTAAAGCTCAGCCATCGGCCGCCGCTGTCGGCCAGATCTGGTCACTAGCTAGCGTCGCCTAACCTCAAGCAAGGCAGCCTAAGGTGACGGGACCTCAAGCATCGTTAGGGTCGCACAACCCAGGCGACGCTTGAGGTCGAGCTACCTCAGGCAGCGTTACCTGGGTCGCCCAACCCTGGCGACCTCAGGCGGCGATCAACGGGGTCGCGCGACCCCCAGGTGGCGATCACCGGAGTCGCACTACCCCTTAGGCAGCGGTCGCCGGCTGCCAAACTTGCTACTTGGAGAAGATGAACAGTATTCGATGAACAGTAATCTTACATTCCGAAAGTTCAACTTGCCAAAGTATTTCCGGAACTGCCTTGGGCTAAAGGCCTTTAAAGTCCTTTGGAAATGCAATTCCATTTCTCTAAAGTGCTAAAAAAAATTGCCAAATGCCATTTATATTTCGCCAAGGGATTTTATAGCCTTAATGCTCATTTCAAATGCTGAACCAAACGAGACCTACATGCTCTAGACTAAAACCGCACTTAGGATATAGTTTCATCGCCATTTGAGAAACAACCTGTTGGTTGTCGGTAGATCTATAAGATCAAATACAAAAGTGGCGGATCTATTGAGAGGCACAAAGCAAGACTTGTGACGAAAAGTTATACTCAATTGTATGGGGTGGATTGCAAAGAAACATTTGCTCTTATAGTGAATATGAACACAGTTAGAGTTATCATGTCAATTGCAGTTAATTATGGATTGTTACATTTTCAAATGGATGTTAAGAATGCCTTCTTACAAGGCGACCTTGAAGAAGTGTACATGGACCTTCCCCCGGGACATACCTTGGAAGGACAAGAATTTGTGTGCAAACTAAATAAAGCAATTTATGGTCCCAAGCAATCTCCCCGAGCTTGGTATGGCAAGCTCGGTATCGCTCTTGTGAATGTTGGCTTGAAAACTGGAGTCAGATCACTCTCTTTGTTAAGAAAAACTCTAAAGGAACCGTGGTTGCTTTTGTGTATGTTGATGACATCGTATCATTGGCGATAATGTTCAAGGGATTTAAATACTCAAAAACTACTTGTATGAGAAGTTTGTCATCAAAGACTTAGGGAGGTTACGTTACTTCGTTGGAATTGAAATTGCTAGTTCAAGCAAAGGATTGTTTCTCTCCCAAAGAAAGTATGCATTAGACTTGTTGGAGGACACTGGAAATTACGAGCTAAACCCATAAAATCAACTATGGATTATGGCAGTAAGTTTGCCACCAACACCACTCCTCTCAAAGATAGTGGAATGTTCCAAAGATCGGTGGGTTGGTTTACTTATTTAACTATTACAAGACCTGAAATCACATATGCTGTTAGTTATGTTAATTAATTCATGCATAATCATACTGATGGTCACATGGAGGTGGTGGACTGTATATTGCGATATCTAAGTCATGCCCTGGGCATGGCTTTCTTATAAAGAATCATGGTCCCATAGAGATCGAAGGTTATGCTAATGCAGATTGGGCTGGAAATTCCACATATATAATATCGACAATAGGATTCTGCACCTTTGTAGGAGGAAACCTGGACATTTGGAAGAGCAAAAAGCAAAGTATGGTAGCTAGATCAAGTGCAGAAGCTGACTATAGAGCCATGACTTTAACCATGTGTGAATTAGTTTGGCTTCATTTATTGTTGCGGGATTTGCGTCTTAAGAAGATTCAAACTCCTACGAAATTGTTATGCGCTAATCAAGCATCAATTCATGTTGCTTCAAATCTGGTCTTTCACGAAAGGACCAAGCACATAGCAGTCGACCGTCACTATGGCTGCGTTTGGAATTGGCTTTGCAAAGCCACTTTGAGCACCTAAAGCCCTTTAGGCTAAAATTTGGTGTTTGGCAAATTTTTTTTGAAACCCCATTGAGCCAAAGTTGGCTTTGTGAAGGCTGAAAGCCCAAGGCAGGTCCTAGGTTGCCTTGGGCTTTCAGCATTTTCGGTAAGCAACAGTACCCGGTAAGTAAAAAAATTTTCTTCCGAAACTACCCTCATCTATTTTTTGATTTTCCGGTTTTGCCCTCGTCTGTCACTGTTCATCTTCCCCGATGAACCAACTGGACGCCGGCGACCGCGGCCTGAGGGGTCCGGCCACTGCCGCCTGAGGGTCGGCCGACGTCCGGCGACCGCGGCCTGGGGGTCGCCCGGCCCCGGCGACCGCCGCCTGGGGTCGCCGGACCCCGGCGTCGCCTGGGTCGCGCGACCCAGGCCAAGCGTTGCCTGGGTCGCGCGACCCAGGCGACGCCGGGGTCCGGCGACCCCAGGCGGCGGTCGCCGGGGCCGCGCGACCCCCAGGCCGCGGTCGCCTGGGGGTCGCGCTGCCCCGGCGACCGCCGCCTGGGGGTCGCGCGGCCCCGGCGACCGCCGCCTGGGTCGCGCGACCCAGGCCGAGCGTTGCCTGGGTCGCGCGACCCAGGCGACGCCCGGGGTCCGGCGACCCCAGGCGGCGGTCGCCGGGGCCGCGCGACCCCCAGGCCGCGGTCGCCTGGGGGTCGCGCTGCCCCGGCGACCGCCGCCTGGGGGTCGCGCGGCCCCGGCGACCGCCGCCTGGGTCGCGCGACCCAGGCAACGCTTGGCCTGGGTCGCGCGACCCAGGCGATGCCCGGGGTCCGGCGACCCCAGGCGGCGGTCGCCGGGGTCGCGCGACCCCAGGCGGTGGTCGCCGGCGACCAGATCTGGCCGGCGGCGGTGGCCGGCGACCCCAGCTCCACCGGAGCTCTTTTTTTAAAAAAAAAATATGCAAAAGTACTTTTAGCTTTAAAAAATACTTACCAAACGGTACTTGCATTTTGAAAAACCCTTTTGGCTCAAAGGTATTTGCATTCCCCCAAATGCATTTCCCCAAAGTTGAACCAAACGCAGCCTATATCCATCAGAAAAGTTCAAGACAAGACAATCGAGACTCCATACATTAGAAGTGAAGATGAATTGGCTGACATGTTTACTAAGGCGCTTTCCAGGAAAGCTTTCTAGCATGTGATGAACAAGCTGACCTATATTGACATCTTCGCTCCAGCTTAGAGGGAAAGTGTTAGAAAGATCAAGGTGACTAGTCAGCAGAGTTCAAATTTAGTAGGAGATTTGGCTCAAATCTATGAAAAAGTAAATAACAACTGTATTTATCTTTCCAATAAATATTCATGTTTATCCCTAGAGATCTATTCTATTTTATTTAAAGATAATGAAATCCCCCAAGGTGATATGATGAATTGGGGGTTTCTCATCGTAGATGTAAGCATCCAAGGATTCTCTCCTTGGTCGACCGAACCATGTTAAATCCTGTCCTCTTTCTTTGTGCATGCGTGTTTACAAAGAAAACATAGGTTTACTTAAGTATCAATTATAAGCTCCCTCTCATCTCTGGTGCGGAATTCGACGAGTAACAAATTCTCCTTTTATAGCGTTAGGATGTAGAAATGTGACTTATGCTGTCCTTATGAGAGTGCCAGAGGTAATTTTCATAGTAACATTTTGTTCTACTTATATGACACTTAGTGCCACCAACCACAGCAACCTCACCGTGATAGAGAGAGCCCGAGGGGTAGCGGCGGTGGCTACGCCAGTGATGGGAACGGGGGTCAGTGGCGAACAGGTGGTGAGGAGATTAGGGTTTGTGGGTGAGTGGGGGTTTGAGAGACGCGAACTTTTCAGTGGAAAATTACTTTTACTCATCAAAAGGGCAAGAAAAATTCACTTTGTGTCGACACTAAAGAATAACTAAGTCCCCTTAATAGACATGACGTTGATATGAAGCTCAATGTTGAATTGTTGACAACAAAATCATAAATACGATTGTTTACAATCGATAGCCGCGTTGATATCTAAATTTTGGCTGTTCATTTAGACAATCATTGAATAGATAATTATGAGTCGGTCTCTACCATTAGATAAAAATATTGATATTGCATAATTTTGCATTGCTTTTAGGCGTTTAGACATTATAAAGCACATCGGCATTGAATAAAATTCATTTAAATTGGCACGGTCGTGGATTGCATTTGAAGAGACCCGGCCTATTTATTTGACCATTGTTACATAGAAAGAATTATTTCTGGTCAAAATTGGCTTATGGGCGCACAAATTTTCGGATATATCCACGCATGGCAATGAAGGGGTTCGGATGAAGATATACGCTCACATATTGAAAGAGAATTTCTGCAAAAAGGGCAGGAAAGGATTCATGCTCAAAAAGTATATTAACTAATATATTATGAGAAATAGATTGGAGACGTGTGCTTTTGCATCTTCAGCAAGACTTCGTCAACAAAGAAAATCAAAATATTTGGGGAAAGAAAATATTTGGACAAAAAACAAATTTTGGTGCAGTCTTGAAGAAGGGAAGTGAAAAGGAATGCCTATTTCACGTGTGGATTAAGAAAATCGGAAAGAAATCAAGAGGGAGGATCGTCCTCGCTTGAGGCACATATAGAGACAAACGTAGATAGTATATAAAAACAAACACGGAAAGCAAGAGATAGGGGGTTGGCAATATACATTTAAAAAAAAATACAGGAGAGTGAAAAGTCACACACACACGAGCTCTCTCTCTCGCGGCGCCCCAAAAAAATTCCAGCGAATAGTTTCACAAAATTGACTAGTAACATTCATTAATTGTTGGATTGCGCTCAATTTTTGTGGAGAGTACGATAAGACATTGTTCTTGAGTTGTCCGGTGGACTTGATAAGAAAATATCTGGAAGTGTGTCTTTGATGGAGAAAACCGAACCGGTTGGACTTGTGGATCAAGACTGGTGGAGAGCTCAACTCACGGTCTCGTGAAAATGGTGAATATGCATTCGTTCTAAGTCAGACACCTAGTTCTTCAACTTCACCAAAGGAATCGAGCATCAAAGATCCAAAGATTCCCTTGTGATGTTCACAATCCCAGATGTTGCTGTTCCCGTCTCTTGCCATTCCTCACCGATGATTGAATCTTCCTCGCTGCCCCCTTGCTATCCGTTGTCATTTGAGTAGGTAATCCAATTTAGATAAGTTCCAAGTTTGCTTGTTCACTTTGAATATCTAGTTACCTAATTTGAATTATTTTGATTCTAACTCAATTTGGAGCGATGTTATAGGTGTCCCCCAAAAGGAACTTTCGTAGATTGATATATTGCATTATATGCTTGACGATTGAGGTTTCAATCTTTGAGACCTAAGACTATGATGCCAAAGCGCGAAAAAAATTATGCTAAACAAAAGAATTGAAACGATAACAATGAACAAACTGTTCTCTCAATCGATTAACAATCAAAATATCCAAAGTCTGCTCAAACGAAACCCTAAAACAAGCTTATATATCCCCAAATCTAACCCTACTAGTATTAATAAACATCAAAATGCAAAATTACGAAACTATCCTTTACTAAATTAACCCATAAAAATATTAAAATAATAGAAAAACCCATATAAATGACCCCGAATCGCGAAAATCCATCGTTAATCACAGCAAACGGCAGTGTGTATTGATTAGCACGTTGTTTCACTTCAGCTGACCAAATTTGAGCTCAATCTGAGATCGTTAACTTCGAGCCTATCGGTTCATCTAGTCGCATAATGGGTTTGCCGATCCCCTAGGTGCATCATCCTCCTCTGCTAGAGAAAGATTCGTCCTCGAATCTGCTTCGTCTTCATTGTCGTCAATCTCTTTAGGATCTTCTTCTTCTTCAACGTAGTAAGGTGACAAATCTGCTACATTAAAAGTTTCGGATACATTATACTTGCCCGGCAAATCGATCTTGTAAGCATTGTTACTAATTCGTTCCAAAACTCTGAAGGGTCTATCAGCTCTAGGTTGAAGCTTGCCAAACCTACCCGCTGGAAATCATTCTTTTCTAAGGTGAATCCAAACTAGATCACATTCCTTGAATACGACTCTTTTCTTGCGTATATCCATGCGTTGTTTATACTTCATGTTTTGTCTGTTGATCTGATTATGGACTTGAGAATGCAGCTCTTTGATATGCTTTGCATGTTCTTCAGCTTCCGAACTAAATTGCTTGAGAACTGATATCGGTGTGAGATCCAATGAAGTAATTGGATTACGCCCATAAACCACCTCAAAAAGAGTCTTATCTGTAGTTCGGTTCTCAAATCTGTTATATGCAAATTCCGCCTGAGGCAATGTTAAGTCCCACTGTCACAGATTATCTCTAATCAAACTCTACAGCAAATTCCCTAAGCTTCGATTGACAACTTCTGTCTGACCATCAGTTTGAGGATGATGAGAGGAACTAAACTTCAAACTTGTGCCCATGTACCTCCAAAGAGTGCGCCAGAAGTGACTCACAAATTTCACATCACGATATGAGGTTATGGACTTAGGAATTCCATGTAGCTTAACAATCTCTTGCAAAAACAATCGAGCAACCTGTAAAGCATCATAGGACTTGCTACACAGGACAAAGTGGGCCATCTTCGAGAACCTATCGACAACCACCATTATTGAATCCTTACTCCATTGCGTTCTTGGCAAACCCAAGACAAAGTCAAGACTGATATCCTCCGGCAAAAGGACACTATTAGTGCCATAACTTGTGTACGGAGATCACTTTGGTGCCATAATTTTTTTTCGGATCACTTTGGTGCCAAAATCGAAGAAAAAAGATCACTTTAGTGACTCCGGCCAAAATTCCGGCCAAAAAAAAAGCCACGTCAGATTTCCGGCAAGCCATGTCTGCATCGGAAATTAATAAAAAAATAGCCACGTCAGATTTCCGGCGGCCATGTCAGCATCGGCACTAAAGTGATCGTTTTTCAAAAAAGTTGGCACCAAAGTGATCCAAAAAAAAGTTATGGCACCAAAGTGATCTCCGTACACAAGTTATGGCATTTGTGGTGTACTTTTGCCGATATCCTCCCATGGTGCAACTGGAACAGGTAGAGGCATATACAGTCTAGCATTAGTACTCTTGATCTTTGCCACATGACATACCCTGCACCTCTTTATAAAATGCGTCACATCACGCTCCATCCGAGGCCAATAAAAATGTTCACTCAATAAGGCCTTCGTCTTATCCACGCCAAAGTGCCCAGTCAAACCGTTTGTATGTCCCTCAATAATAATAAATTCCCTCAAAGAACATTGAGGAAGGCACAATCTGTTACCTTTAAATAGGTAACCCTCCACGATCTGAAATTGCTGAAAAGGTTCTGTTTTGCTCTTCCTCTATATATCCCCAAAATGAGGATCATCAACATATAAATCTTTAAAAGTATCAAAGCCTAAAACTTTTACCTGCATTGTAAACAGCAAAGAGTGTTTTCTGCTCATTGCATCTGCCACACTATTTAGCACTCCCGCTTTATGCTTGATGGAAAAACTGAAAACTTACAGGAACTCCACCCACTTCGCATGCCTTGCGTTCAATTTGTGCTGTCCATTGATGTATTTCAAGGCTTCATGATCAGAAAATAAGATAAACTCTTTCAAAATAAGATAGTGCCTCCAATGCTCCAAACTCCTCACAATAGCATAAAATTCTTTATCATAAGTTGAATACTTCCTTTTCGCCTCATTCAACTTCTCATTAAAGAATACTACAAGTTTACATTTTTGACTCAGGACACTCCCAATACCAATACCTGAAGCATCACAATGCACCTAAAAAATCTCATTAAAGTCAGGAAGCACGAGAACAGGTACTCCAGTCACCTTCTTCTTTAATAATTGAAAGGCAGCCTCTGCCTCCTTAATCCACACAAATTTACTTCCTTTCAGACAATCCGTAAGAGGAGTAATAATAGTACTAAAATCCCGAACAAATCTCCGATAAAAAGACGCAAGCCCATGAAAACTACGTACCTCATGAATATTTTTCGAAATCTCCCAATTTGTAATAGCTTCAACCTTAGTTAGGTCCATCTGAATTCCCTCCTTGTGTAACAGCCCGGACCTACCGCCTCACGTGATATTGTCCGCTTTGGGCCAAGCCCTCACGGTTTTAAAACGCGTCACTGGGGGAAGAGGTATCCACAGCTTATAAAGCCTGCTTCGTTCCCCTCTCCAACCGATGTGGGATCTCACAATCCACCCCCCGTAGAGGGACCAGCGTCCTCGCTGGCACACCGACCCGGCACCGGCTCTGATACCATTTGTAACAGCCCGGACCTACCGCCTCACGTGATATTGTCCGCTTTGGGCCAAGCCCTCACGGTTTTAAAACGCGTCACTGGGTGAAGAGGTATCCACAGCTTATAAAGCCTGCTTCGTTCCCCTCTCCAACCGATGTGGGATCTCACACCTTGGTTACTATATATCCCAAAAAGGTCACACGATCAGTCATAAAGTGACACTTATTGGTATTAGCATATAATTTCTGCTCTCCCAATGTCTCGAACACCCTTCTCAAATGCTGCAAGTGTTGATCAGTCGATGTATTATAAACCAAAATATCATCGAAATATACGACAACAAATTGGCCAATAAAAGGACGAAACACCTGATTCATCAATCTCATAAAGATGCTCGGCGCGTTAGATAACCCGAAAGGCATCACCATCCATCCATACAGACCATCTCGAGTTTTAAAAGCAGTCTTCCACTTATCTCCAGGATGCACCCTAATATAATAATATCCACTCCTAAAGTTTATCTTCGAAAAGATAATCGCTCCATACAGCTGATCAATTAAATCATCAAATCTCGGGATAGAAAAGCAATACCTAATCGCGATCTTGTTGACAGCTCTGCTATCCACGCACATTCTCCACAACACGTCTTTCTTAGGAACAAACAAATATGGCATTACACAAAGGCTCATGCTCTCTCGAATTGCACCCTTTTCTAATAGTTCCTGCACTTGCCTCTGCATCTCCTCATGCTAGGGGTGAGCAACTTGGACCGCCCAAACCGGGACCGGACCGGACCGGACCGGACCGACGAGTTTGGTCCGGTTCTCGAGACTATCGGTCCGGTTCCCGGTTCCTAAAAGCGGAACCGGTTTCCGGGCGGTCCGGTTCCCGGTTCCAAGGGGGAACCGGACCGGACCGGACCGACCGGACCGGACCGACTATTTAATAAATATTTTTGTTATTTTTTTCTTTAAAAAAATTAATAAAATGTGAATTATACTCTAAGTGAACTTCATTATTATAAATTCATTGATAAAAAATAGTAAAATGTGAATTAAACCCTAAGTGAACTTCATTGACATAAATTTATTGACAAAAATTAGTAAAATGTGAACTAAACCTTAAGTGTTTGACAAAAAAAAAACACTAAACTCTAAGTAACCGGTTCCATTGGACCGGACCGGAATCGGACCGGACCGACGGTCCGGTCCGGTTCCCGGTCCTAGAACCAACCGGTCCGGTCCGCGGTTCCGAAAATTGGGAACCGGTTCTCTCGGTCCGGTTCCCGGTTCCACCTTGGAACCGGACCGGACCGGGAACCGCTCACCCCTACCTCATGCTCCTTAGGATTCA